>JARHVA010004639.1:865000-1112500 GCA_037957365.1 Torreya grandis | reverse complement strand
ATATGAAAACATGATCTAGCAGAATATATATGAAGATAATCATACTTACAACATCAATATATCACTTAATATAAAATACTTGAGCTCTCATCTAAAACGTAGTAGGATAATTTTAAGATACCCCACTAAGAGAACAAATACTAAATATATACTCATGCACATGAATTTATACTATAAAAAAAGATAGTAAACATTATCCTTAAAAAAAAACAAGATCAATATTACTAGACTCATCAAAATTAAATAACTAATCTTAATAAATTAAAATTCATGAAAGATCACATAATCACATAATCTACAATGATTTCTATGAATGTTGATCTTTACATATGAATTATAAAGGTTACATCTTTAATCCTTTAAACCCTCTTTATATACAAACTGCAAAGGTTACATTTTTTATCCTTTAAAACATAGTTAAAATCTTCATCCTAATGAAATTACCTTAACCACTACAAAGCATCTAACATGTATTATATATTCAAATGATAGGTCAAAGTCCCTATTTATAATTTTAAATAGAATCCTTATCTCCCTAGTATTTTCTTTATAATTTTTCACTTTATCGACTTTCTATGCATCTTTGAATATTAAAATTTTAATATGTTCACTTTTCCATGTCGTGGTATTTTCATTTATTGTAATGGCATATTCTTTTACAACCCAGATCGATGTCTTGCAATATGCATTCTCCTTATGTCGATGAGTGTCATCTGTCATCCTCTCTTTCCCTTTGTTTCGTTCTCGAAGTGTATTTCTTCCATTAGATGTGTTTTTGTTTCCCACACATTACACATCATGTTGCATGAAAAAACTACTTCTTTTTGTGTGACTGATACTATAAATTCTCTTTTCAAGTATTCAATATCCTTTAGCACATCTCACTCATGCATCAAACCTTGTATAGTATTTAAATAGTTTGCTCCAATAAAATTCTAAAGTTAAAAACGATTCTACTATGACCCAAATTGTATCCCTAATTGAAATCTGTACAGTAGTGATGAGGATATACATGAAATCAATTTTTTAGTTTTTTATTATTTATTTCCATACTAATAATTATACTTGGAATAATATCCAAGACTTTAAAAATGTCAAGAGGCGTGAATCTAATAGAGTTCTTAACTCTATACTATTTGTGACCTAAAAAGGTAAATAGTATTAAGTTAGTCATAGTTCAGAAGATTATTATTTAGCATCCATGTGTAGAAAAAGAAACAATTTTGTTTTTCACATTTCAACATACATAGAATTTAGTTATAACTATAGACAGACAAATTTTATGTTTACATGTTTTCTTTTTTGTCAATAATATGTATTCACACATATATGAGAGAGGAAGAAAATGTACAAACCTCTATCTATATATATAAACTTAAAACCCTAAGTTATATAGTATGATGGGAAACACATTAAAATATTTAAAAAAAAATACATTCGAAAGAATGAAAAGAAAGTATTCAATACCTATAATAGAACGAGATTAACTATCTGTGAAACTAGCTATCAAATGCACCAACGTTTTGGAGAAAAACGTATTGTTGGTATCAATAAAACCCACAAGAAGATTGCCTTCCATTAGAAATTTTTTTTTGAGGCTCTTGGGTGAGAGTGAGGAGCATTTAGTCCACCCTCTGCAAAGTCAATGTGGGCCAGTGCTACTCCCAGAGTGTTGAGGCCAGGTATCTCTTCAATGAATGCCGGTGTTATGATGCTGCCCACAACATTGTTTGTGTTCCGCGGCTTCCCCAGACCTGCAAAGAAGAAATTGTCTCCTGAGACAGCCTTTGGGTCTTTGGTCGGTGGAAAGAGACGGAGAAGAAAGCAATTGGAAAACCATTTTGTTTTTTGGTCCAATTCACAAGGCGTGAGTATAGACTTTCAACGTATACATGAGTAACTATGTGGTTCTCCAAAAATCATAGAATTGAGTACTTCTTCTAAACTCATAACGCAACCCATCACCACTTCTTGCCAACTTTCTTTATAATTTTTTACAAACACAATCTTTTCAGAGGCCACTTCCTTAAGGTGTAGAATTTAGTGCTATATTTCATTTGTTATATATATTTTTGTTCCTCATTCATGTAAAACTTGTTTATTTTATCATATTTCTCATCATCCTTTCGATTCAATTCAAACATTTGGTGCAAATAATTAATAATAAGATTCAACAGTTAAATGAACCCTTTGATGATGTTAATATACTTTCACAAGAGGTAATCTCCCTGATGCATGGCATGGGTGTTTTACAAAAACAAGTACAACATCTCACATTGAAGAGTAAAGCATACCACTCTTGGGCTGATTCCGATGCCATCCATGGCAATCCTATCCTATGTAGAATCTTCACTATAAATTTTCCATCCAACTTTTAGATATCAGTGTTACCAAAACTTGATGGGCATGGATATCCATACTTTCCCCTTGAAGTTTAGATAAAAACTATGGCACATGTCACTTTAAGTTTGACTCTCTTATAGTTATTCTCCAAGAGTTTGGAGGGTCATGCACTAGAATGGTTCCATCATCCACTCCCAATGATTCACTACATACGTATGATGAGTTAGATGTAATCTTTCTCATGTAGTTTATATAGAAGAAGAGACTTAAAGTTATATATGGGAGGTTGCCTTCACTACACTAGGGTAAGACATAAATAGTAAATGAGTACACTCTAAGATTTAAATTATGTATGCATTAGTTGATTTACTAGCCAACATATTTAGAGTTATAGTATATCTTTGCTAGAGGCCTCATTTTTCATCTTAAGGATAAATTGCTATTTGAGATATCCAAATCATTGAGATTAGATAAAACATTTGGACTAGTTGAGACACATTCAGAGGTAGATTTGCATGTAGATTTAACATAGCCATAGTCATCTAATATGGTACAGGAACCTACTCCACCTATGATTAAGAATCAAGTGGAATAGAAAGAACCAATCAAGATACTCAACAAATGAAAAGAGCCACTTCACATATCATCTCCTACAATGAGTAGAACACAGGACACCAATAGAGGGTATATATAGTTTGCAGACAAAGATAGGCCTCATGATATCTTACATTACTAGATAAGGAGATGATCACACATCCTTCTACTCACCACCATCTTGCACACTATATATACAGGGTATAAAATAAACCATATTATAGTTTCATCAGATAAATGGACACTAGGATAACAACTATTATGCACTCTAAGATCATATTAACCAGTATGTCGATAGAGGCATTATAAAATTTACACAAGGGGCATTGAGATCTCAATATTCACACTTTCCTAGATCACGCTCCTCTACAACTAAGCTATCCTAGGATGCTTCTTTTTAAGGAGCCAATGGTTACTCATCATATGAGCCATCTATTTTCTAGGACACCTACTGATGAGAGATCTCATGCACCATAGAGTCAACAGAGATGGGATATAGTTCACAGAGATCCACCTATTTATAAAATCATGATACAAAAATTAAAAGTAACTCATTCACCAATTACAAGTCAACAACTTATTAAGATATTTAGCAGAGATCATAGAGATCAAAGCACAGTTTGACAATTGATAAAGATATTTACTAGGTATTGAGCTTGATTTAGTGCTTGAAGGATCTTCTGGAAGATATTGACAAAGGCTTCTATCAGTGGCACTTCCCTACATTCCTTGTGTTAGTTTCATGATGGTGCTTCCTTCATGTACTATTGGACTCCTATGGGAAGTGATTTTGTGTTTTTGATTTGTGATTTTATTTGTGATGTTTTTGGGATTCAATTATTTAGTCTTATTTATTATATATGGATAGTTGGATTTATTGTAGTTTCAATTTTTGGCTTTCTTATCATCTCCTTCTATTTTCTTAGACTCTTATTTGTATTTTATTAATTTGATCCACCGATCATATTATTTTGCAACTCAGATCAAATTCCCCTTTTCTAATGCTTAAATGGAATTTGATGGTCATTAATCCATGTTTAGTGTATCTTGGCCATCTAGTGATTTCTTTTGTGTGAAGTAGAAGAATAGTAACAAAAACTGATACTAGAAATAATATGATGTTTCAAATATGACCTTATTTATGATGGTGATGATTTATGTTATAATTAAAACTAGCCAATTAATTCTTATGCAAGACAAATCATGCAGTGTTCTATATCAATTACTCCCTTGCTAGCTTTCTTAACATTCTTGGTAGTCTACCAAGACCTTTGCATTATATACTCTATCAATAGTCTCACATGTGCATAATGACATGGTTAATTTTTAATTCCTCTTATTTCTCATGTATACACCTCTTTGATGTATGAACGGATAGGCAAACTCTTTTAATATAGGGTACCAATGATATTTCCCTTGGTGGAAATTTGGTAACATGTGCCATTGTGTTAGAATTGATGTATATGGTCATGCCCATGGAAATATGGATGGCTCATTCATTATATTGAATCAAGAGATTCATCATTATTTCATCTATATTTTTTAAGATAGACAACCTTTTTATTATTTTTGCATCTAAACCTTATAACCTATTGGGTAGTGCAAGGGCTCCTAACTGCAAACTAGCCATTTATGATTAAGGGAACCACTCAGTGTTGGATGCATATATAAATTTAAAAGGATACATATCATTCCATAGCACTTTCTTTAGAGTAAACCTAATACCTATCTCTTGCTTTTGTGAAGCAAGCATTGGTACTAATGGATTTCTATTGTGTGAAGTAGAAGAATAGTACCAAAAACTGATACTAGAAAGAATATTATGTTTCAGATATGACCTTATTTATGATGGTGATGATTTATGTTATAATTAAAATTGGCCAATTTAATTCTTATGAAAGCCAAATCATGCAGTGTTCTATATCAATTACTCCTTTGGTAGCTTTCCTAACATTCTTGGTAGTCTACCAATACCTTTGCATTATATACTCTATCAATAGTCTCACATGTGCATCAATGACATGGTTAATTTTTAATTCCTCTTATTTCTTGTGTATACACTTCTTTGATGTATGAATGGATAGGCAAACACTTTTAATATAGGGAACCAATGATTTTTATCTTGATGGTAATTTGGTAGCATGTGCCATTGTGTTAGAATTGATGTAGATGGTCATGCCCATGGAAATATGGATGGCTCATTCATTATATTGAATCAAGAGATTCATCATTATTTCATCTATATTTTTTAAGATAGGCAACCTTATTATTATTTTGGCATCTAAACCTTGTAACCTATTGGGTAGTGCAAGGTCTCCTAACTGCAAACTACCCATTTATGATTGAGGGAACCACACTGTGTTGGATGCATATATAATTTTAAATGGATACATATCATTCCATATCACTTTCATTAGAGTAAACCCAATACCTGTCTCTTCCTTTTTTGAAACAAACATTGGTACTAATATTTGATGCATCACCATTTTCTGCTTGTAGCATGTGAATTTCACTTCAAAAAATCATTGAAATATGGATCTTATAATGGGATCATTTTATTCTACTTTTTAAAGTGATATTTCCCCTCTATGCCATATATATATATATATATATATATATATATATATATATATATATATATATATATATATATATATATCAAGTGAAAATTCTTTAACATTTGCATTAAGTCATTAATATGCTTTCCATGTTGTTATCCTCATAAATTTGAATTTTGATGGTTGTTCTAATGTGACATTTAAATTTTAGATGCATCGATTCAATGTTTCTTGTAATGGCCTTCAAGGATGGGTTGTGTCCCATTTTATTTTCTTAAGAGTTTCCTTTATGGCACACTAACTCAGTCTGATAATTCTTTCTGCATTGGAGTTAGTATAATATTTGAAGTGCTTTATCATTAAACACCTTAGTAGTTACCATCTTCATACCACTCCACCATACATTTTCTTCACCACCTAATTCCCAAACTTATTAGTTTTACCAATTCATTGACTGGTTTGTGTTCCATTGATCTATGTTGCTTCCTTTCTATGTTTTGTGACTTTTACTATAGTACATACCCTGACTATCTATGATATAGATATAACACTACGTTCATCTAATTCAAGTACTTGTCAAACACAAACATTAATGCAAAAATATAAATACTATTATATGTTGTACTCAGCACCCACTCCTTTTTTGTATGTTTTTAAAAGATATCATTAAGGATGCAGCATAAATTTACAGTTGTTTACTTGCCCTAGAAGGGTGGTTCCTTGAAAGTCTCTAAGTATGATATTTCCTTTTTCGGACACTTCATGAATAGTTTATGGACTTTTCCATCGATTGGACAATTTTCCTAGGTACACTTTGAATCTACTATCATACAAAAACATGTAATGGTATTGATGAAATTATTTATAACATAGCTTTTGATCATGCCATGCCTTCTAGCTCTATCTATTAAATTCTTATGTTAAAATTTACATATGTATGGATTCTTCCATTCTAGTTACATCAATAAACTATGATCAATGTGATTCATCATATCCTAGTCACATTAATAATGTGACTCACAAGATGCGAAATATATATTCTATAGTCATGACCACTTCCATGCCAAATAGCAATTAAAAAGGAGTGAATCTCATCACACATTTCTAGTTGGTTCTCTAAGCCCATAGGATTACATGTATGCAATCTTCCTAGTCCTTACTATGAATATTGTAGATTTTCAATAACCTGAATTGATGTTTCCACTTGTCCATTTTTTTGAGGGGGAGAGGTAGTGATTTTGTGATGTGAAATCATGAATTATTCCATCATAGTTATTATAGTTTTTTTCATAAAGTGTATTCTTTTTTCTCTAATTAACTTCAACAAACACCCAAACCTTGTTATAAGATTATCATATAATAATAAGTTAGTTCCATTTTTTTCCATACACATATGTGTCATAGTAAATTATACCTATTTTTTAAAATATTATATCACAAAAATTATATATTTCATAGTTATTATATATCTTAGTAAATTTTTATCCATCTTGAAACATTGTAGACCACCATAGACTACTTTTTAATATTTTTCTTGTAGTATATTTTCTTGTGAAACGCCCTCTTGCAACTGTTTGTTGTGCTTATTATACAAAATGTGACCTTTCATGATCCAAAGGGAATCTTTACATAACATCATCTTTACCCATATTATAAATGAATCAATTGATAATGTTTAATGGTAGTGCTCATTTGACTAGCTATTTTTATCATTTTCTCCAGAGTTCATAAGGAAAACAACCTACTCCAAAAAATTTGCTATGCCCTCCATGTTTTCTGAAATCAGAATGAATATGAATAGGTGAACATCTAGTGACTCACATTGTAACTCTTATGGCTCTACACCATTCCATATGCAACTTAGGTGATCAAATCCCATATTCTATCTACTTCGTTCCTCATTTATCTTGAAATGAAATTCTTGTAACAGAATCAACCACATAGATATTCACCCACCTAACATAATATTATTCACTAAGTATCACATGGATTTGTGGTTTTTTAATAAATCAAATGGTGTATCAATTTGATAATGTATGAATTTTTATATTGTGTATACCATCGCCAAATCTTTTTATTATACAGTGGTGCAATTATTTTTTATTGATGAAAGGTTACAACTTACAAAGTGGATGGGGTGGTCACGACCTCCATACCTATGTTGATCTATAATAGCTACTAATTATATTCTTAACTCATCTACATGGACATGAAATGGCTTTTTCTAATCATAGATTACGAAAATGGGATTTATGACTAGTCTCTACCTCATACCAATGAAAGTTTACTAACACTCTGAAGTCTATTCAAAATTTGTGTCCTTTTTCAAAAACTATTCTAATGGTGTTGATATTATTATATATCCATGGACAAACTTATAATAGCACCCACTATGTCCTATAAATGATAACTCTTTATAATAATTCACTAGAGGTGGTAATCCCATAATTACTATGATCTTGGCTTGATCTACTAGGATACCATTGCTAAAAATAACATGTCCTAACAAATCACTAAAAGGTTTGAAAAATATGCATTTTTTCAAATTCAAGGCTATCAATATAACCCTAAACCTCTCCAAAATAAGTGACAAATTTAAAAGGTGATATTTGAAAAAAGATTAAACAACCCAATCATGTAGTAAACATTCTAATAAATAATTAATGAAATCCTTAAAGGTAGTTATCACGGCTCTAGAAAATACACCATGAGTATTTTAAATACTACAAGGCATTACTTCATATGCCAAAGAGTCCCATTATATTATAAAATTGGTTCTCATATGATCTTCTCTTAAAATGTGAATTTGATTATAGCCACTAAACTCATATGTGAAGGAGAAGATTTCACATCATGTGATTGAATCCATAACTCAATCTGTGTGTGGAATAAAAAATGGATCATTTACACAATCAACATGTAGTGCTCTATAGTCACTACAAAGTTGAATTTATCTTGATTTATTTTGTTACACAACCATGGGACCTACCCATTCTAATTAATTCAATAGATATATGATTCCTACAACCTACGTATGGTCTATCTCTACTTTTGATTTTAGTTTCTTATTGGTATTTAGTCTATATGGGCACTTATTAATTGGCTTGGCACAATATTGCAAATCAATATAAATGTCTCCCAATGAAGGATGTGTGCCCTTGACTTCCGAGAATTTTATGGGATTTATTTTCCATAATCTTGAAACAATTAAAATACCTCTCAAATATTTTGTTGCATCTAGTAATCTCCTATGGTGCATGTTCTGGTACAAAGACTATACCAATGTTTTTAACTACCTTCCTTCCTAGTACCTGATATATTTTATTGTACCCATCTTTCTTAGAGTCCCTTAATTTCCTCTCCCTTTCCTGCTCCACAATACTTATGTTTCTTAGATGTGTATCTTCTATTTTCATTACGATGTTTCCTTAAGGCTCTTATATCTCTCTCTATGCTTCAAATAATCCTTTCATATCTGAATCCCCTTCACTGTCACTATATTATTCTTGTTTTGCATTGTCCAAAATTTAATAAATGCATTTTAACATAAATTTTTATTTCTCTTTGTTAGATTAGTAAGTTTTGATGAACTTATGTGGTTCAATTCATGTTTCTTCTTGTAAACTTTGGTCCTAAATAGTATGTCCTATTCACATCCATGACATAAAAATATTTTTAGCCTTCTATATTGTTTTAAATTATTGGGTTCTCATTATCAAAGACAAATTTTTGTATAAAATCTTTTTGGAGTTATGGCCAAACTTTTGTTTTGTGTTTGTTCTCCTAATGCATGTATTGAGATCGTAGTAGAGGTGTTAGGGTATACTAGAATACATGCATATTGTTTATTGGTTATACACATCTATGGATATGCAACTTGGGGAACTATCCTTATTGAAAACATGGCCATTACTCTAAAATTGTAATGTCACCTCTGATTGAGCTCATATCGATTTACAAGCCTCTTCCCAACACCATTTATTTGATCAGTGAACTATTTACTATTTGATCAGTGAACTACATACCAAACCACTTTTTAGGTCCATTGTTATCCCCTTTTTGCATAATCCAACAAGTTATGCAATATATTTGTAATATTATGAAATATATTTTCATGATGGAGAGTAATCACAATCTTAGTAAAATACGTCAATATGATGACTACTCTATCTTGCCTTATGATGTAAATAATCAAATCATACATATGTGCATCCACTTTTACAACATTTCCCTTAGACGCATTCTAATTATGTATGGCCTGGAGTAGCTATACTTATTAATAAATTATAAATTTATATCTAATAAGATTTGAGATTTTGTATTTTTAAACCTTATTTATCATATTGTATTGAGGCATCTCCAATGGTGGTAGTCCTTAATCTTTCTATTTATTCTTGTTAAAATCATGCATAAAAATTAGGTCTTTGGCTTGAAAATTCACCATGTTTACATTCTACACACCCTTCTCTTTCCTTTGATTTTCCAATATGGGATAATAATACATATTGTGATTCCCATTAATTTTAATGTATGAATAGTGTGTCTACCTATATGGATTACATGAAAAAAATTGTGTGATATGATTTAATTCACCACAAATGTAGAAAATATTAGGTTATCTAGCATGTATATCACCTTGAGATTGTAATTTTGATTTCTTCCTTGGTATCCTCATTGTCTTTGTGGAAAAACCTATCCTTATTTATGAATGTTGTATCCTCCATACTATCTCTGTGGTGAAGGTGAAGCCCATCCTGATTTTTGTGTGTAATGTGTGGACTAATGTGTCCACCCTACCTGACATTGTGGTGATTTCAGTTTCCAAACTATTTGATATTTTGGAAATGGTGGCATCCATTTAAGAGTAGTCTATGTTATCATTTCCATTGAAACAATAATACTAGTTAATCTAGGTTTCATAGATCGAGACTATTACATAGCTATTATGAATACATTCATGTTTATGTCTTCCTTAAACTCCAAAATGGATTGGTAGTTCTTCTTATCAATGTTATTTGATAGGTGAGTTATCTACCATGTTGAAAAAATAACTTTTAGATCATAGTTTAATGCAATAAACTGAAAAAAAAAAAAAATCTTTTGGGAAATAATTTTCACTAAATCATTGGTTGAAAATTTAAATTGTAATTATCTTAGTATTGTAAACGATTCTCATGTGCCTTACCTTATGACTTGTATGTGAGTAATTCAACATATGTGCATCTAAGTCACCACTTAAAAAAGGTGAAACATCCCAAGGAAAAGTGTCATCATGAGTGGGTTCTATGTAATCCATATCTATTGTAGTCACATGGTACAAGAGATCAACTTTTGACCTTAATTGAGTTCACACCCAAGGAGACATCTATTTTCTCAAGTGGAATTATGTAACTTGTTTCATTAGCTTGATAGGATGATATGGAAACTAAATTATTGCAATTGAGGGAATATTTGTGCCTAATATTCACTAAAGATGAAATATCTATTTCATAGGGTCTCAAGATTTGGCTCTAAGATAACCTTGAAACAATTGTCTCCCCTGCATGCATATGGAAAATCAAGGTCTTTAGATATGATGTAGTGTTTTATTTTACCCTTGTTCAAGGGTATGATAATGATTTTATTCCCTTGATATGCCTCTAAATGATTATTTATTATATTCATGGTCAATTGGACATCATATTCCCACATATTCCTAATTAATATAGGGTAGTGATTTCCATTAGTTTTCATAACAATAAATTCAAAGTTTCTATACAGACTTAGATAAAATACATTTATTTCCACATATTCTAATATCCCAATAGGTTTCACTTGATCATATTCTTTGAGACTCAATGTGATAGGTTTGTGGCAGAGGGTTATTCATCTAATGGGCTTCCACATAAACCTATAAATCATATTCACCATGCTTCCAAAGTTAATCATAACATTCAAGACTTCATATTTTGTGAGTTCTATTTGTAGTTAGGAGTCAACATCCGATGTATTTTTGGTCTTGACATACTAGACAACTTTTTTAGTCAATTGTTGTCCCCTTTTTGAATAATCCTATAAGTTATGCAACATATTTGTAATATTATGGGATATATCTTCATTATGGAGAGTAAACAAAAGTTTAATAAGAATTGTCAATATTGTGACTACTCTGTCTTGCCTTAGGATGCAAATAATCTAACCATACATATGTGCATCCACTACTACAACATTTCCCTCAGTAGCATTCTAATTTTGTATGGTATAGAGTAACTGTGCTTATTAATAAATTAGTAATTTATATCTAATAGGATTTGGATATACGTATTTTTGAACCTTCTTGATCATATTGTATTGGGGCATCTCCAGAGATGGTAGTCCTTTCTCTTTATATTTATTCTTATAGATAGCATGTATAAAAATTGGGTCTTTGGCTTGAAATTTCACCATGTTTACATTCCACACACCCTTCTCATTACTTTGATTTCCCAATATGGGAAAATAATTCATATTCTGATGCCCATTAATTTTAAAGTATGCATAGTATATCTAATTTTATAGATTACATGAAAAAAATTATGTGATATGATTGAATTCACCACACATGTATAAAACATTAGGTTACCTAGCAATTATATCACCTTTAGATTGTAATTACGATTTACTCCATGGTATCCTCATTTTATTTTTGGATAAATCCATCCTTTTTTATGAATGTTGTATCCTCCATACTATCTCTATGTTAAAGGTAGAGCCCATCTGGATTGATGTTGGTAATGTGGGGACTAAGGTGTCCACCCTACCTAATATTGTGGTGACTACGATGCTTAGAATGCTTGATATTTTGGTGAGGGTGGCATCCATCTAGGATTAGTCTATGTTGTTGATTCCATTTCAACATTCATACTGGGTAGTCTAGGTTTTTTAGCTCAATACTATTACATATCTACTACGTCCTTAAACTCCTAAATGGATTTGTAGTTCTTCTTATCATGGTTATGTGATTTATAAATAAACTATTACATTATGTGCAACTATTTTCTCTAATGTTGTAGTTGATGACAATTCATAGTCATGTTTCCTACTATGAAACAAATTTTACAAAATTCCATTCTTATTTTTGGACATTCATTTTTGTGATGTCCTTATTTTTTTAACTCACTACACCATACTAATAGTCTTGGTATGTTGATCTCTTCCAGTTCTTCCATCTTATGAAAGATAACATTCATATTGCAGAATATATTTTGGTAGTAGGAGGATAGTCTCCACAATCTTCTATCTACTCAAACTTTATTATAGATGATTAGGCATTAGATTTATTTGTTAATTGATATTATGCAATGGAAAACTTAATCCTCAGTTGCAAGCCTTCCACAAGCCACACAATCTTGTCTAAATCTAGAAATTGAAAATTTAATCTAGTCATCACATGAGAGAACCTATGATCATAATCCCAAACTGACTTTCCACCTCTATCAGATCTCCTTGAAGTCCTAAAAAGTCTAACTTGAACATTTTTTTCATTTTGAATTCCACAATCAATCTACCTTTAACTTGTTAGAAAGTCAATTGTGACTTGTTACTCTTGCACATTAATTATAAATCTCTAATTTTTAAGGCTCATATTTTCTCTCACTTTTTGCATCATTAGTGGTTACACATTTTAAAGTACTAAAATACTATCAAGACAATAAAATTACCAATAGGCAAAGATTTTGTACAACAACCAGTATTGATTCATATTGAATGATTCAAATAATTACAAACCATGCATAAATAAGCCTCAACTCAAAATTGAAGTTGACATGTAAAATTTAGAACTCTAAAAATAAATAAAAATCAACCTGCTATTTTTAGTGGGGTTCCCATGTAGGTGCATATGTCTGTAAAAATACTCAAAAATAAATTAAACTCTAAAATTAATTTATCGAATGAATTTCAACTAAAGGTCAAGCTTAGTTACAAAAATAGACATCCCATAAATGGAATTAAACTATAATTTTGGACCCTCAGATGGTCACATATGGCATTCAATTTTTTTGAAAACATCCCATAAATGGATGGGTGAGTTATGATTAGTCATTTTGGTATGAAGATTGGCTCAAATGGAGCTACAAATCAAAATTTATGGCCATCAAAAGTTTAACCATTTTTTATTCCTCACATTTACCCTACCATTTCATCTCTCAAGTCAATAAATATTTCTCTAGGTAAAATGACCTATCATATGGCATCAAAATGACAAAAAACTCTACATTAAGAACCATATTTCTTATGGTTGTACCTAATCCCATTGCCTAGTTTGGATTTATTTCAATAGGTATCTAAAAATTAGTTGTGATTGACTTGGGAGTACTATTTCCTTTTTTCAACAAATTTTTAGTTTCTATACTAAGCTTCCCAAATTTCTCTACTAAATCCTCAAACCACTTGTCCACTTTCTTGTCTTCTCAAAGTTTTCCAATTAACAAAATAGGTAGAGGGGATTTGTTCCCTTGAAGTGAATGATCTTAAACATGGGAAATTCCCCTCTCTATTTTGAACCTAACTTACGCCTGTTATTCAGCCCAAATTTTTAAATAAATTACATTTCATCATCGAACAATCTCTACCTTAGTAAAATTTTGAATTATTTTATCTAACTAGTGTTAAAGATATCTTTGACTAGGTAGCCATCTCAACATGTTTTAAATTCCATGGTTACAACTCCATTTTAGGTAGAGGTTCCTATAATCCATTTTTATAACATGCTAATCATTTATAATCTATGATGTTATACAAATTTTGGGTTGTAGGCATATATATCTTCATTTCATAATAAACTCATATGTAATTACTATTTTTTAATTTTAGAATAAATTTGGTGAATCAATTAACTTGGATCCTTTGTTAAACTGAATGAGAGGTTTGAAGGAAATATATTTATTAGATCCTACATGACTATCTATATATCCAAGGCCCTTTACCACTATGTTAGGCTTAGTTCATCTCACTATTACTGGATCTAGTATCTCAACTTTGAGGGCCTTCCTTTTAGATGTTTTCGATGCAACCACATTAGGCATACGACTGCAGGGTGTTCTTCGAAGGGTTTTTAGATTTTAGGTTTACGCTTGTGATTGGTTTAGAGGAAGAAAGTTTGGGCTTTTAATCGAGAATTCTTATTGTGGAATCCTTGAATCTTTTTATAAAAACACTCTTTTTTATGCATTATCAAATAAAGAAATCAATAATAAGGTAGAACACAAGATTTAAGTTCATTAAGCTTATGAACCATATCCTCCTATGTTTATAATTTTTTATTAGATTTGTCAATGGAGAGTTAATATTATTTGCTTGTAAATTATGTGTATAAAAATTTACAACAATATATTTATTTTGAAGGCTCTTGAAAAGGTTAATTTTTTTCCATTATTGACTTATACATATCATGTGTACGAGAATCCAAACTAGGGTTTGACACTACAATTTTATAGGTTGACACACTCATGTTAGGGGTTGTAACAAAATCCTATTTTGTTCTACTTTTTTATCATGGATAGTGGTCAAACCATCTTCATCATTAGATTGAGAGTTTTGAGTTAGAGGTTTTGAAATTGGTTTAGCTTGAAAGGCCAATGAAGGGAAATATTTGATTTTATTCTTAGAATATTGACAACAAAAGTATTTGATGGGAAAGTTAATATATGACACTCTTTATATGTGATAGGGGTTATGTATCTAAATGTCGATGCTCCCCTTAAGGTTGCAAGAGAGGTCTTCTTAAATGTAGATCCGAGTTTGAGGATCAGTCAAAAATAACTAGATCAAGGCATTGTAAAATATAGTCCATTGAAGCAATCATATTGTTGTGAAAATGTCAATGAGAAAAAGGGATCCTAGAGAATTCAATCCAACCAAAATATTAAATGCTAACTATTCAAAAACAACAAAACTACATGTCCTTAGGGAGAAAAAAAATAGAAAGGTAAAGACATACGAAGACTTTTTTATAAACTAACATAAATATGTTGAATATCAACGAAACAAAATTAAATACTCAATAAAATATCTGACCAAAATAAACTATTATAACTATTTATAAATATTATCAAAATTAAAAATTTGCATTCAACCATAAACACCGAATTGATGATCTAAGCCTTTCAAATATAAAATACGGACATAATTTACCTACATTTTATCAATGAACTAGTGGCAAGGGTTAAATTTGACAGTCACCATTGCCCGTCAACAAAAAAATTTGTGACTATTTTTAAATTAATACCACTTTACACATAACGTTCATTTATCATTTTTGACTTTCATAATTTTATATAGAAATTAATTAAACTTATTTTTAATGTCATGGGGAACCTGAACAACTCTCCAGATGGATATTTCTCAAGCATTAAACTAATGTATTCCCATCCCTGTGGAGTTCGTAGAAACCCTGTAGAGTTTGTAGAAATGGACCTACAGAGTACGCAAAAAACTTCACTGATAGTGCTGAGTCCATAAAAATCCAAACTCTATAGAGTCTATAGAAATGGACCTACAGAGTCTGTAGAAAACTTCACTGCTATTGCTAGTGTTGAGTTTGCTGACTCTCCCATGAAAATTTCATCCTGGGGATTGCATTTGAGATTTTAAAACAATAGTACACACGTGTCAAGGATAAAATATGATTGTGTAAATAGAAAAGCAAAAAAATCATTAGAATTTACTAGTTATTTAGTAATTTATCAGCATTTTTGCACTCAAGTTGCAAAAATTACTATTACACTTGAAACTAGCCTTTCTAGACTACTTTGTGCTTCCATTTTTAGCTGAAGTAGAATTATTTAATTGTGTTTTTATATAAAGGACAATGCTAGTTTGTAAAAATTCACTTAGCATCCCTAATTTTAAATTTCAAAAACCTTTAATTTCAATTTTCAAAAGCCTTTCATTTCAAATTTAAGGCCACCTTGCAAATTTGATCACTATTTACAGATGTGTGTGGCGTTGGCCATAGGAGCGAATAGCTCAACATGGTTCAACACTATAGTGCTATTAACATCCATGAGAAATTTCCCCCATAGCAGGGGCACTGTTGTAGGCATCCTCAAGGGCTTTGTGGGTCTGAGTGGTGTTATTTTTGCTCAGCTATCAACAACAATATTTCCAGAGAATCCAATCACGGTTCTTTTTCTACTGGTAGTGGTACCAACCCTTGTCTCTCTACTTTCCATGCATTTTATTATACCATTCAAACCCACAATTGGTTGTAGGGATGATCTAGAGGAGCATGAACATTTTTTATTATCATAGTTGCTTGTATTGGCCTTGCAATTTACATTTTAGGGTTCACAATTCTAGATAATTTTGTTTCTTTGAGGGGACGTTTCACCTCCAAGGCCATTGCAGTCGCAATGTTGATGTTCTTGGCAATACCTCTTTTAATACCTTTTAAGATATATGTTGGTAGTCTTGTCAAATATAATAAATGGCCTATTTCAACTAGTATGGATGATCCAGAAAATGAGCCCTTGTTGAAGGCAGAGAGGCCAAGAGGAGATGTTCAAAATGATAGGTTTAGTTTGGTTTTCTACTACTAATTTTATAACTCATTGGATACATGATGAGATCTCCTTGTCTATTCTAAGCTAGTTACACTTTTACAGTTCCATTGACATTAATACTTTTCTATCTTTCTTTCTTACTAGCACAAACAGTCTTGATGGAATGGCCTCTCAATGTGAAGATAGAGAATTAGAGGAAAGTTTGTTTGCAGTGGCATATGTGGCTGTTTAGAGGCTGAAAAAGGGTCCAAGAAGAGGACAATAATTTAACCTAAAGCAAGCTTTGGTGAAAGATGATTTATGGTTATTTTTCTTTTCCTTCCTCTATGGGGTTGGGTCTGGCATTACAACAATTAATAACATGGGCCAACTTGGTGAGGCCCAGGGCTACTCGGATGTTTCAATGTTCATTTCTCTTATTGGAGTCTGGAAATTCCTTGGATACTAGGTGGTGGAGCTCAATTTGAATGTTCTGTCAGGTAATTTATTCTAAGAATAGTATTCTAGTTTGAAAATGTAGAATAGAATTTTCCAGTGTGTTTTAAAAACTCTTATATAGGTTATACAGGTAGGATTTCTACAGTTCAACTTTATTAGATATCATTTTCAGGGGGTCACTATCTAGATTACTGAGTACTGGGGAGTCCACGTTGAGGTCTAACCACCACCTTTCTTTTTAAAGGATGATTTAGTGATGGTTATTGTTGTGTCCATAGAAATCCAAACTCTGTAGAGTCTGTAGTAATGGTCTCTAAAAAACTTAAGAACAAATTATAGTTAACATTATGAAATTCAAAGCCATAGTCACAATTTTGCAAATATATTTAATAATTGATTATTTCAACTCAATCTTTCATATGGAAGACCTATGAATGCACTAAAAATCCTACAGCATACTCTTCAAGACCATCAACAAAAAATCAAGATATTCTAAATGTTATTTGAGAGAAGATTCTTGGTGAAGTAGACTCAAAATACATGTTGGAAATATTATATGAGGATAACCTTAGTTGTAGAATACAACTCTAGAATGGATTTGCATTTTCCACTAGTTCCATCTTTACAAAAAAAATTGATGTATATCTTCAAAAAATTCAAATGTATATCTTCAAAAAAATCAAATGTATATC
Source organism: Torreya grandis (assembly GCA_037957365.1). Classification (NCBI taxonomy): domain Eukaryota; kingdom Viridiplantae; phylum Streptophyta; class Pinopsida; order Cupressales; family Taxaceae; genus Torreya; species Torreya grandis. Next base: position 1,094,353 of record JARHVA010004639.1, on the reverse strand, counting down.
CACCAATTTTGACTTGAAAAAACACTATTAAAAAATTAGTGTAAGCAAAAACTTGAGTGTTCATTGGTTCATATGAAATATAATACCATTATAAATATGTTCACATAGAACATTCTAAGATATTTTAAATCCTTCTTTGTTTGACATCTTTCCAAATTTCATAAACCTGTCCTAGTCCACCATTGATATATCAAGACCTATCAATGAAATTTGCATCAAGGCATCCAATGTATCCAATGAGAGTTTCGTTCTTTGTATATCTTTTATTATATTTTGTCTTAAAAATCCTCTCTCACATGCTGATGTACTTGCTGGGATGGTAAGTATTGCTTGCCATAGTTTTGTCATATTTGGAAAGCTTGTATGTGAATCTGTGGCACAAAAGACCCTCCAAGCTTCCTTCATGCAGAATCCTTCACAACTAAAGTGAAGAGTATCAACAAAATTATACAACTCTTTTAAACAACCTTCAAAATCAAATAAAGCTTTTTCTCCCTCACATAAATTATGTTTCAAGTGTTCAAAAATTTTAAGAAGCCACCGCTTTGAATTTTCTTCTCTAGTATCTGCATCTTCTAAATAATGACAAGGGTTGAACACCTTTATAGAATTGAAAAATGAAAGATCTGGGAATCTTTCATTTAAACAATCTATAAGTTTTTGAATATATTCTTTAGCAAGTTTTTTGCAGCTCTCTAATGAACCATCAATGTAAGGCTTCATTCTCTATTTTGGTGGATCAACATAATCATCACGCACATTTAAAATTGCCACAAATTGTAATTCATGCCTATGAATGTGTCCATCCTGATCAATAATCTCTAAATAACCATATTTAGAGCTCTCTAAAAATTTAGACAAGTAATTTATACCATTTGCAAAAGTGTTGGACCTTAGAAACCACCTGCTTAAAGTTTGTATAGTAGTATCTATTGCTGCCCCTAAAGATGTGACATCCACATTCTCTTCTTGAAATTTTTTATTCAACTTGTTTAGTTCACATAGTATAACTGCAAGCATATGCAAGAAAAATTGTAATGAGAAGATCCTAGCCTTATCATATTATGAGTCTCTCTTCTCACTTTTCCATAAAGTCAACAATGGAGGCATCACCACAATAAGTCTTTCAATAACTTGTCCTCTTGAGAGCCATCTAACTCCATGAATTTGAAGAGCTTGAAGTGTTTCAAGTTGCATGAGTTATTGAAGAGGAATAAGTTCATTATGTCTTTTAGTAGAATTTTGGACCCAAGAATATACCTTATTTGCCAAATTTTTAACAAACATCAACTCAGGAAAAAATTTAGTAGCATCTGATGCAGCTAAATCCTCATGATGAGCAATGCAATGAATACCCATAAGATTGTGTACATCTTTTTTTAAAATAGTAATGAATCCATTTTCACTCCCCACCATTGATGAAGCGCCATCTGTAGAAACTATTATCAATCTTTTATTTGAAATACCCCTTTCTTTCATCAAAACACATATTGCCTCATAGATTGTTTTCCCTTTTCCATCACACACATTTATGAGCTTTAGAAATTGTGAAATATGTGGCCTCAACCCTTTTGAGTCTAGAAAAGTAGCATATACCACAAGGTGTTTCTCTAAGCTTCGATCTATACTTTCATCCAACATCAAAGAGAACAATGGACTATCTAGCATTTTTGTGATTTGTTCCTCTTCAAGATACTTAGATATGGAAAAAAGAAAACAATTTGCAGCCATATGATTTGCATATGATGTATAGTCCTTACTTTTCGGCATGTTTGGTGTTTCTAAATACATTTCAAGAGAGCAAAGGGACTCATATTTTGAGAGAGGCAAGTCTTCTTGCACAACCCAATAAACTAATTTCATAGCTATGATGATTTTTTCCTTATTAGTATCATCAATGTTTGCAATGTGTTCTAGAATTGATTTTGCTTTCCCTTCATTTCCACATATCCATTTTGCTTGTGAAATTTTATGGATATTTGAATCTACATGAGTAACTATTGCATCATGTTGGAAAGTAGTACAACCAGTTCTAGTGCCCCATGGTCCCACAAATTTGTGTGCTTCACAATATATGCATTTCATAACTATTTTCCCTTCATGCATTGCACATCTTAACCACTTAAATTTAACTTTCCATTCATCTCTAAACACTCTTTTTACTCTAGCCCTTTTTTTTTTTTTTTTTTGAAGCTTCCCCCTATTCAAATTCTTCACCATACTCATCATTACACCCTAATATATTTAAGTCTTCATTTAAATCAAAATTATGATCCTCTTGGAATGAAGCTCTTGATGTTCAAGACCATGGGAAAAACTTTCTAATTGAAGACTGATTTTTTATTTTATTTTGAGACATTTTAAATTATATACCACCTGTACAAACCAAATAACAAAATTAATAAGATATAAATATTAAATGTAATTATATAAAATTAAATGTAAATTTTATTTAATACAATAAAGCCCTATTGATTATAGTTATGATTATTTAATTCAGAATATAAATAATTTCATCTGTCATTTTTTAATATTGTATAGATGATAATTATTTGTTTTGAATTCATTTATACATATTAATAAAATATTGTTGATTTCATTAATATTAATTAAATTTTATATTACAATTTTAGCTTTTTTATTTTATTAATATTAATTAAATATTTAGGTTATAATTTTAGTTTAAATTCATTTATACATATTAATAAAATATTGTTGATTTCATTAATATTAATTCAATATTTTTATTATAATTTCAATTTATGATTTTGTTAATATTAATTGAATATTTTTCATTTTATACATATTAATGAAATATCGTTAATTATTCTCGATTATTAATAATTATCAATTTATATTTATTAATAGAATATAATGATTCTTAATTAATTTATACATATTAATAAAATATTATTAATTATTATTATGGTTTTTAATTAAATTAAAAATTACTATAATTTCATTATACATTTTCATTATCATGATTTTTGGATTGAAAGTTGCCATTTTATTAATTATAAAGATACATTTAAAAGCTATTAAAAATAAATACACCTAGAACTTAGAAGCTATTATATTAAAATCTAAAATGTAACAAAACAAAATGCATTTAAAACAAAAAATGTAGAGTAGCACAGGGTGCAACCCTACTAATTTTGTTGTTCCAGGTGGCCAACAGGGGTTAACACGCACTGTATGCAAAATAAGGACAAACACTAAGGGACAATGTGATTGACGAATAAGTGACAAGACTATAGGAGCTTCACAAAAGGATAAATATTTACCTAAATGGATGGAAAATGAAGTTTTTATGATCAAAACTAGTATTGTAATTTGCAACTAGAAAAACATGATTTAACTAAAGTGGCAAACTGGCAATAATGATTCTCAGAGCAGAATGAAAGCCAAAGCTAAGCAATATGAAAAAATAAACTATGAGATGAAAAATCAAGTTTAGATACTTACGTTAGAAATGCCAACTTGAGCTTAAACCCAATAACCAATGTCTTGCCACCTGCCCAACAAGATTCTTACTGGATGCAAATTAAGATGGAAGCTATGGTAATGCCCTGTGTTGCAAGATAACTTAGAAAAATTGCTTCCCATACAACAATTAAAAGAGAGAACACAGAAGATTTACTCAAAGAGTCAGACTATCAGAGGTCAAAACCCAAAATAATAGAAAAAGCTAATGCAATTTTCAAATGGGTACTGGAGTCTGGGATACTTTTGGGGTGCTATCACTACTAACCTATTATACCATAGCCCATATATTCTCACACGTAGGCTATAGGCTGCAGGCTGTAACAACACCAATTACACCACATTGGGGATTCAAGAATGGGGGGAAATTGGAATGACCATGGTCCATCTGTAACAGATTCACCGTTTCATGATTCACCAAGTTACCAAAGACCAACCCTCTTTAACTACCATGGAAATTAATCAATGTTGAGTCTATAGTATACAGTCTATGGTGGAGTCTATGGAGATTTAATATATATTTAGCGTACTATGGTCCTGTCACTACTAGTCTATTGGTTGCCAACTTGCCACTGCCAATCTATCGATGCAATGTGCGCAGCTCTTCTAATACATTTAGAAGATTTAATCATTAATGTTATGGGGAGAGACAGATGGAGAGTCAAACTCGAGAGTCAAGATTCTAGAGCCGGAGGGCTGGAGGCTGGACGTTGAGCTTATAAACTTAAGGCATATAGGCTTAGCCTTATATAAAATTAGAATGGGTGTTTTTTAAATGTGAATGTCAAAATGACGGTCTTATAAAAAAAATCCCCATCCTTCATTATGCTTTAAAAAAAATTGGAAGTATTTTACATTTAAAATGGTAAAAAATGTTTAAATGGGGGTCAAATTTAACCCCTAACCAATGGTCGAGTCCCAATAAAAGAGTGCTAAAGTGATGTCATGGGCAGTCCTTGCCAGCTCATAAGCATCCAATCAATAGAAAATGTGATATGTGGAGAGGAGGTGTAAACATCCAATCATTGGTGAGATGAAAAATTTGTGATTTGGTCAGTGGAAAGAGAGGGAAATGAAAGCAATTGGAAAATCATTTTGTTTTTTTGGTCCAATTCACATGGCATGAGTATAGACTTTCAACATATATATGGTCCACGATGGCAGGGAGTGAATTGGATGAACATGTGGTTAGGTAACATATAATACATAATTTTTAATTACTTATTATTTAAATTACTTTTTGGTCGTACCTATTAAAGTAAGATATCATAATCAGTGTGAAAATATTCAAATGTTTGTTTTTGTACAGAAAAGTTTTATTGATTATGAAAGGAGACCAATTTTAAATGAGTTTGGTCAAATTTGTGATATGGAAGAGTATTTTTTCAAACAGAAAACTGTTTGTATCATTGAAAAATTTAAAATATAAAAAACATAATTTACATTTTAGGATGAAAGAATATTAATTTTTTAATTAAAATTTGAAGAAATCTTAAAAATGATTTCAAATTCTTATTTATTATTTTAAATATAATACAAATTATTTTTTTAATCAATTTTTTATAGATATTTTAGACAAACCATTATTCCTTAAGGTATTGTTATAGTAAAAAGGTGATTTTGTTGTTATGGTTCCATAGTAGATACAAGTTGATTCATTGCTCTTGGAAGCCTTTCTTGATCCCTCAATAAAGAAGATTGATAAGGTTCCCATATGGATTATGTTGAATCACCTTCCTTTGGCATTGATAAATCATGCTTTGGTCAAACTAATAGCAGAGAATGAATTAAATGTTATTATTGAACTTTGATATATTATATAATAAATTAATGAAGAAGTATGTCTTATGAATATAGTTAAAATATACTTTATATAAGATTAGTATTTAAAATATGTTTAATCATATTTATTTAAATGTTGTATTGTTTAACTAGCTATAATTTAGGTCATATATATATTTTATACATACTATAAAATTTTCAAATATTTTGTAAAATTAATTGTTAATATACAAAAAATTTATAACAAATATTAATTAATATTTATTTAATAATTAATACTTAATATGTAAAAATATCATACTATTATATATATAGTGGTAAGAGGGATTTTGTATAGCAAGAGTGTAAATCGGTAATTAAACCTCACTCAAAACCCATGACTACTAACTTATCATTGTTTCTCACCATTATCTCTTAGCTCACCTTTAAATATTTTACCACTTTCATGATATATTAGAATGTATTTAGATGTCAAAATAAGTTCATGTAAAGTAATTATGCGAGCAAACTGATCACGATCTAAATCACCATAAAATGCTTTAATCGAGAAAACTAGAGGACCCATGAGTGGTAGTGTTTGACTACATTTTTGTTGCATAAATAATTAAAAAAAATACACTCCCAAACAAAAAGGGACCCCCCACTCTATTTTTTATGCTTTATTCATGGTAGAGTATCCCTAGAATAGAACATGGCCTTGGCTAGCAGTATGGAATCCAACAAGAAAATAATCATTTGGTCCATCAAGGTGTCTCTAAGGATTGAACTAGATCTAAAAGGTATATATTTGCCCTAGGTTTCCAAGAGAGAATAATAAGTAATAGGATGATCATATGGGGATGGGTGCCTCACCTGGTGATTCTTTCCCATCTAGTTGTGAGTTATTGAATGTAATGAGACTACTTTTGATTCAAATTATTTGACTTTTAACTTTCTTGATGGCTTTTTCTATTCCTCCTCCATAAAAATTTGCAAAACCAAACAAGGGTGTTTAAAGATGACTTTCATTTGAATCTTTGGGACTTGATTTCTAAGAGACATAACTTCAAAGAGCATGAGGTCTAATAATATCATAAATCTAGGTGAAATAAAAGTGCTATCTTAACTTTGACCTTGTTTTGCCCAATGTGGAGTGAAAGGAAGGGGAAATCAAGAGGAATGACAAATGGAACAACTTAAATTACTTCAAATTGTAAAAATATGAAAAAACAGAAAAGGGATATAATAATATTAAAGTGTGATTTCTTATGATAAGAATGAGTAAAATTGAGAAAAACATGATAACATAGGTTGTTGTGCAAATTCCACATACTAAAAGAATCAAAATCTAAAGTTGAGAACAAGGATAAAAAACATGAAAAGATGGTAATTTTATAAGGAGGTATGGGCCTTATCCACAGTCTTACACTGCAACTTCATAAAAGAGAAACCCATGAGGGTTCCAATAAGCAAGTGAAAGATAAAGTGAGGTAAGTTAAGGATGATAACCACCAATCAAAGATGGTTTTGATATGAGAGATCTCATTAATTGGCATAAGACAACCAATCATGCCCAACACATAAATATTGATTTAAGTTGAGGAGGATAACTTATTTTTCATAAGAGATAGGTTTAGAAATATACCTCACCACCCACTTGGTTCATTGTTAAATTTTAAATATCCCTTGGTCTTTAAAACAGAACTAGCAAGAATAAAGGCATGGAGTGCAAAGTGAATGTCTTTAATAATGGACAAGGGAATTAAAGGTTATATAGTTGAAGGAACCACTAGAGTTTTAATCCATCATAGAGATTTTAAGTTGGTCAATTCCTCCTATAGAGCATTCTAGTTTTAAGAAGAATGATGATGGTAAAAAAAACTTGTCTTAAGTTGTTTTCACTAGTCCAAAGCTTTTTCCTTCATGTTCATTGTTATTAAAATTTAATATTGTATTGAGTTTTAAGGTTAATATCATTGCAAAGACCACAAAAGAGACCAAGTATCTATAAAAATAAGTTTCTATGCTAGATCCACTTTAAAACAACTAAAGAACAAACCATAAGAGATAAAAATATTTATTTCCTTTATTTTCTCTTATTCCTAACAAAGAATAGTCTAAATATAGTACAACAACTTAATAATTTGGTAATACTAATAATAATCCTTTTTTTAAGTACAAAAATATGATTAATATATTTACTATAAGTGGGAGAGATCACTTACATAATTTAAAGAAGAGAGGAAGAGGGATATTCATCCAATAGTATTAATCATCACAAAAATATTTATTTCTTGCATCTAATTCACCTTTATTTACGCTTTCCTTACACTAATATACACAAAAGTTGTATCATCACTAATTCGGAAGAATTTTTTTTTCCACAAAAAAAAACCCCAATTATTCAAGGCCAAACCATATTAATTTTAATAACATTAGAAAAAAACACAAAATACATTCATTCCACTCCATTTACACATGTATACTAAGACATGGCAATGTAAAATGATACAACCAAAGAGAAGGAGCTCACTTTTTGTTTCACATGATTGAATTTTGTATGTATGTATGTATATATGTATGTATGTATGTATGTATGTATGTATGTATGTATTTATGATTAAATAATAAGGATTGTCTCCACACAAAAATATTTCTTAGAGAATTTAATTTTGTAAAATTAACGCATGCTAAATTATATATTAGTTTACACAATATCCTTAAAGAATGGGTTGGCAGTTCCTCTCCATCATTACTCTTTAGTTGTTTGTGGATAAAATAAATATGTATGAATAGATATTTAATAGTTTGTTTATGGATAACAAAAACATGTACTAATATGTATTTAATATCATGAAAGAATATTGTAAATCCATCAAGATAATAATCGCTTGTGGATATCATCTAAACTGGTTCATATTAAATATAACTTCAATTCTAATTTTCTTGTTCAAACTCTACCATTTTAATCAAATGCATATAGTAAACAATAAATTAATTCAGCCAAAGGGAGGTGTAATAGATAGTTTAAGATAGAATATCAATCAACTGGATGATCTCTTAGTACCTATACTGACAAGTAACATCCTCGAACATATACACCTAATTGGATTTACACCATCGACTACTTTAACTCGGTGTACTCACAAAAATTATAACTAAATGCATGTTGTACACATTGGGTAATGGACTGATGAATAGAATATATTTATTTTAACCCCAAGTGAGTATTAAACTTTTATATGCAATAAAATCAATATAGATTTATTAATGTAAATGCCCAAAACGGGGTGTGACGGTAAATAAAACTAATTTACAAAGACCAATTGACTTTTACATGTAAATCCACACATAATAGACAGCTATTTAGGTTGGAATAAAAAATAATGTATGTCATAGAGAGTCAAACTAAAAGGGACAATTCCATATTTAAAATGTCACCCAACTATGTAAAATTATAAGGCAAAATATAAAATATACAACGATTCATTCTACATTTAGGAAGAATATCTTGGTTGTAGCACCTATCATTCAATTCAATTAATTACAGCATTTGTAGGATTTTAAGGAATACATATATCTCAATATTGGGTGTTAATGCATATTTTCTAGCTGAATAGAACCCATGTAGCTTCCTAGGTGTAATAATAGTCATAATTGATGCACAACCACCTCATAAATGGGATGTTGTTATTCAACCATCATGCATCCCTCAATTTGATAAAATGTTATGAGATAAAAAGAGACATTTAAATTTATTAACACATGAATATGAGACTTTTCCTTCTCTAATCATAATTAATGTGCTAATCTAGTGATTTCTAAGATTTATTTTAGAAGCACAAAAATAACCTACTATAGACCGATTTACACATTCTATATAAAATCCATCTCAATAGAAAATAAGGCAATGGCATAACAAGAGTGGAAGAGTATTTATTTATCACCAAATTTCACTTTGCCTCCCCAATATAAATTTGAAACATTTAAATGTAATACTCTTTTTCTAATAACATCTTAATAAAAGGAAGGGGGTATCCAATAGTGAACTCTTAGCCATTGAGAAAATTAAAACATGCTAAACTATCCACAATGAACAAGGAATATTAGAGGGAGAGAAATGAAAACACTTGCCTTAAGAAGAAGGGCAATCCACCTTCATTCTTCCTCCCAAAAAAACCCCCTTTTATTTCCATGCTATATCTCATGTCCTTTAGTCCTATTGGGTGCATGTGTGGAGCATCTTGATTTAATCTAATTTCTCAGACCAGCCATTCTTAATGTATGGAAGATGAACAATTTATTATTATACCACTACCATGTTGACACTCATCTTGCCTTTCAAATCAAGGTACCCACCTAGCTTATTAATTTATAGGTATGCATCAATCATAAAGGTTGGCCAATATATGTTTGGCTCCCTAAAGCATGGTTCCATCATTCTTTTATCTTCTCTCAGGCCTCCTCTTTTCTATTTCCACATATATAAAGTTAAGAAAATACTATTTATTTTCACTATGCATTGGGGTTACCTTTTGTTTAAGATTTCAATATTTTTTTTATTAAGGAAAATAAGAATAGAATTTCCATGGAATCCTATCTTGTAAAAGAGGTTTTTTGGGATAAGTTCCCAACACATTTTTTGGGTTGATTGTTTGATATTCCCTTTAATTTATATTTTTTTAAAGCCTCCTTAGTTCGATATCCCTTGGCTTCTCCCAAAAACAATAACTTGGATTTCTCTAATTTTCATTTATTTAAGATCTAATCAAATCTTATCAACCACCTAATGCATTGGAGTGTGCTTCTTCATTTAATATTTCAATAAAGTTACTCTCCAAGATGAATAACTCATTATATCGCTTATTATGTGCAAGCCTCCCTTTTACACAAGTTATAACAATTTTCCAAGGAATTAAATTATTAAAAATAGAAGGGGTGAATTAGCCAAAGTAATCCCCTACCCACACCTATTTTTTAATTAATTTATTTATTTTTTTAATAACAACAACAACAACAAAAATAATAATAATAATAATAAGGCATTATATGGAATCATTATAGTTGAGGTGTAAGCAAATTGATTTTTTAATGATGCCATACTTGAAAGGCCCTTTTAAATATGTTGCCTCTATGTTGAGGAAAATATGGATTAAATAATATAGGTGGTGTATAAATTAATAAAATATGAAAAGTGGATAAACATTTTTCCATGATTTAATATCAATCACACTAACCCTTATCTATGCCATAGTTAGAAATATAGGTCAATATTATAATAACTTTATTGTTCAACCCTGTCAAAACAATACTCCTTTATGCAATTCCATGATGAACTATAAGTGTTATTTGTCCAAAACATAGATAGAGCATTCCTTGGCCAATACATAAATAGTGTGATCAAGGTTAGCATAGCCCCTGATATCATATTTGCAATGTCCTAACATAAACATTTAGCAGATATTAAATTGGAGAGTGATACTTATTTTGCAAGCTAGCTCATCCAGCTTGAGCCTTTATTGCTCATTGATGAGGAAAGTATTAGAAGATGATATAGAAGTTGACATGTGTTTAAATTAAAAAACAAATAGATTTATGAATAATAAGTCCTTCCAATCATTCTCTTGAAGAGCACTCACCATAAGTGTTTATTACACACCTTTTCATTTATCAATCCTCAACTGATCAAGAAGATATAAGAGATAATAAACCTCTTATGGAAAGATGCCAATCAACCATTGTCATTAATATTCCAATCATCATCATTTAGTAATGCATGGTAAAATAATATGCAACCAATAGTGATTAATTGAATGGCCATAATCATAATGTTAATATGCACCCACCTTTTTCTTTATCATAAAGGGCCAGCTTAAGAGGATTTGTGTATATGATCATAAGATGCACAATGAATCATTATAAGAGGTTCAAAACAACCTCAAATCATGATCACACATTATTAAAGGAAAATAAGTCCTGGATAAAGACAATATCCATCAAAAGACTTGTGTCACAGGGTGGGGCATGATAATTTCTACATACCAATTTTTCTACATCATATTTTATGCATTAACTTTTGTGCACACGACGAACATAAGACAAACTAGTAACTTTTTGAGGACAAAAATTTCACATACAAAATCAAAATGAAATTTTTGAGGAGGACTAAAAAGTGTAATCATATCATGGTTGCTAGGTGTTCATTATGCCACTTTTCTTCTGCTAAAAAACCTACCACTTTTAGAACTTTAATAGACATAGCCACTTCCCAAAGTCTATTGATTCTTGGGAAACACAACTAACTCATTTAGAACCATGTTTTTTCCTTAAATTAAAATTTTATAATATTATTAATTCCCTTTAAGTGTTTTAATGTTGATTATTCCCAAGGATAAAATTATACCATGATAAAATGATAAGCACTTTAACAAGTCTACACAAAAAGTAACCCTTTATATTTTTGGTTGATATAAGATTTAATGTGGACCTAAATGATCTTACATAAGGATTAGAAATTGAAATTAGTCATCACATGTCTCATCTTTTGAGAATTATGACCTACAACAAATTCATGTAACTTGGTGTGTATAGATGTGAAGAAACCAAATTGTGTGCATGGCAACATTAATACACAATCCAGTTTAACTATATTTCCCTTATGGAAGTGGAACAAGTTTCTAAATTTGTCAAATGTGAGAAAGAGTCGATCATAATAAAATAAATAAGTATTAATAAAAATATCTATTTTTCACTTTGGCCATTTTAAAATTCCATTCATTACATAACCATACATCAATTGGTGTTCAAAAAGGACAATATTTAAAAGAGCATCCATTAGAAATGAGAAATAATTTAAAAATGAAAATTATCTAGTTGAGTCGAAACCATGACCTTTTCATGTATTTTAGACTCTCTTTAAAATCAATGTTGAAGATAAAATCATGTCAACCATACTGAATAATCAAATTGGTGTGATTAATTTGGGTCATAAAACCAAATTTTCATTTTGCATATGATCCCATGCTTTTCGCTTGCCTAATTTTCCAACACATCATGTAGTGACCAAGCTTGTTAGATTCTAACTCACCCATATTAAAATCACCAAAACAATTCTAATGGTAATCCAAAAACTTGTCAACTATAAAAATTCCAAAGGAATGACCTATCTAGCACATCATTTAAGTAATAAATTATAATAACTTTGAAAGAACAATTTTTAATGTTTAATAGATTACAAAGGTCTTGAATAGAGGGGTGAAATTAATAATCAAAGTAATATGACTGCCATTTTAGAGAAATAAAGGTATGTACTTCTCCATCACCATGATAGTGATTGCTAGTCAAGAAAAATACTCCCATACCAAATAAATTTATTGATAGATGTGAGAAAATAGACAACTACCTTGATTGTAAACATAAAAATCCATATCTAGAAATCATTGTAGAATATTGCACACTAAAAATTATGAGGTGGGCATGTGATATCCTTTTCACTCCATGAATAAATATTCATAATCCATTGGGATCCAAAGAAATATCCTAAGAACCTAAGCCTTGAAGTGTGCCTTACCTATTATGGAAAAAATGTTCTTTATTATTTTGCAAGAAACCACCACACTAAAAGGAACACTAATTTTTTGGAACACATTCTAAATCCTCTAATTAGTGAGGTAGAATAATATCAAATATACAAAATGCCTTGCGAGGATCAATACACTAGAGTTCCCATTATGAATCATGATTAACTTCTTGTGTAGTTTCTTGAGAAACAAAGATAACATTAGCAACCAAAGGTATACTATAAAACCTTTTCTTACTTGCCATTTTTGAGAATTCAACTTGATTATGAGAAGGCTCTTGAGAAGGCTAAGTTTATACCATGATTGACTTATACATATCATAGTTACAAGAATCCAAATTAGGGTTTGACACTATAGTTTTTTGAGTTGACACACTCATGTTAGGGGTTGTAACAACAACCCTTTTTATTCAGGTCTACGATTTTTTATAGTGGTCCAACCATCTTCATCATTAGATTGATAGTTTTAGGTTAAAGGTTTTGAAATTGGTTTACGTCAAAATGCCAACAAATGGTAATACATGATTTCATGCTTAGAATATTGACAACAAAAACAATTTATGGGCAAGTTAATATACAACACTCTTTAGATGTTGCAGGTGTTATGTATTTGAATGTTGATGGTCTCCTTAAGGTTATGTGAGAGGTATAATTAAGTGTATATCTGAGTTTAAGGATGTGTCAAAAATAACCTATTACATCCATGGCAAAAACACATAGCGCATTTAAGCGGCCATATGGTTTTGAAAGTGTCAACGAGATAAATGGAGCCCAAGAAATTCAATCCAACCAAAATCTTAAAATTTGTCTATTCAAAGACATTGAAATTGCATGTCTACAAGAGGAAAAAAAATAGAGAGCTAAGGACATACAAGGATATTTTTAGAAACTAAATAAATATGTTGAAAAGAAACAAAATGAAATTAAATTCCTAATAAAATATCCTACCAAAATAAACTATTATAACCATTTATAAACATTATCAAAATTAAGAATTTGCATCCAACCATAAATAATAATGGAACATCTTTTTATTAGTCCCTACCAAGGTAGGGTACTAATGGTTTCAATTTTTAATTCATCCATACTTTTTTAGCAAATCATTTTTTTTAAATGCATATAGTTTGAATAATTCTAAAGTTTTGCTAAAGTTTTTCTACGTATAAATTGAAATATTTTAGTGGTTGTTATTTAGGAATATCCATTAGTTTCATCATAAAAATAAACTAACACTGACAACAAATTATAATATTAAATGAAATATTACATGAAATGACATGATAAACTAGTGTAGGGCCATTTGTTCCATAGGCAACGACCAACTCTCTGAACTGGTAGAGACATATACAACATTAGTGTTGGGTTCATAATATTTCACTAAACCAAATTGACTGTCTACCATGTGAGATGTAAATTCTAAAATATTATCAGCTTGCTCTATGTCATAGTGAATACCAATGGATGCAACCTCACCCAACACTAACAAACATTTTCTAGGATTTTCCTTAAACCCGCACTCACATCAAATGTGACATAATTAAAGGATTTCTGTGCTTCTTCTTTTTCTTGGTGAAAAACACTATCAATTGAACTTGAAAATTCATGAAAGGGACTAGTTGCACTATCCATATGGAGTTTTTGACATCTGGCTATGATCACTCTAATGTCTAAGTGAACAATCTTGGGCTATAGGTTATTATTATACTTCAAGTTGTCTATTCATTTCCATAGTGAGTGCACCTACCACCTCATTTTTATAACCATTTGCTTACACAATAGATGTACTATGAAACAACATATCATATTATTTTTTCCATAAACAAACCTCCTTAATTTTGTGCTAAAACCCATAACTTCCACTGTAAATGTTAGTAATCTAGAAATGAGCCAATGTATATGTTTATGGGTCTACATAAATAATCCCATCAAGTTAAAATCCTTCAATATTTTCTCTTCTGATAATGTTAGATAAATAGACATAAATTAATCATGGTCTAGATGAGTAACTATGTTAGGTCAACGAGCAGTTAGTAATCATGGTCTTGATGAGTAATTGTGTGGTTCTCCAAAATCACAAAACCAAGCTCTTATTCTAAACTCATATCACAATCCATCACCATGTTTTCCCAAATTTACTTATATTTTTTCACAAATAGTGTCTTTCTAGAAGCCACTTATTAAGGTGTACAATTGAGTACCATATTTCATTTGCTATATATTTTTTTCCTCGTTCATGCAAAACTTATTTATTTTCCTAGATTTTTCATCATCCTTTTACTTCAATTTTAATATTTAGCCCAAAAAATTAAAATTGTCTTTTTGAGAGTCTTCATCACCATTTTTATTTATAGGTATAGTTGATAGATCTCTTGGTAGGATCAAATAATAGGTCACTCTCTTAAAGACATGATCATCAAATTCATTGAGTTGCTTTTAAACACCATATGTACATCATACATGATATGATTCCTGCTTTATTTTAAATTCTATCAAGAATACTTTTCTCATTGTAGTCAATAAATTCTTTCTTTTTTTAAATATCTCAATATTTTGTGATTCTAACTCCAATAGTGACTATTATCACCGGTATTTTAAAACAATATCATTTTCTAGATTTCTAATATCAACTATACTAGTTTCATACAATGATAAATGCTCTTATAATTATTTGATCTCTTTAAAACATGTATGAGGGTTCAAAATACCTTTGTTCAAATTACTTGTAGCCATAATGTATGTTGTGTCCTAGCTGAGAGATATGTATCTGTTGGATTATTCCTACCACTATCTAACTGATTGTTACTGGGTACCACTCTCGACCTCCATTAAAAACTATTGGTTGTTTAATTATTTAGATGAAAAGATGATATATTTTCAGATTGAGATACTAGATATGTCCAACTTGAGTGAAGAAATGAGTCTTCCTCTTGAACTCCACTACATTCCAATGAACCCAAAAATAGTGTCATCAAGAGATGAGGTTCATCAAGGGATCTTCTCCACCTCATTATGACTAATATACTCAAAATGGAAAAGGCATTCTACATATTTTTGTAGTAGTTCCTTTGAAAACTCAAGTGTGAAACTAGTTTGGTTGTGAACAAAACCCTGGGTATCTAAGAATTTTATTTTTTGGTTTAGAAAAATCGGTACGAAGATCCTCCAAATCATCATTTTTAGTATATTGAATATGATATAAAAATATCTTCATTGAATGCTCTTTTTCTAATATTTAGTGGTGTTTTGTGTAAATAAATTTTAGTTTAGTTTACACCCCATAACACATTGTGAGTCATATCATAGGTTTTAGTATTTAGGATTTGATGTACCAGATACATGAATTAGAATATATTCAAGTTTTATGATGTTCTAATTTTCTTATCTGGTTAGATTATGAAAATCAATAATTGTGATATAGGGCATTGCTTTACACAATTTTTCCTAATATTAAAATTTACTAAACTTAATGTTGCATACCCAATCCACATAATTAAATATGGGATATGTGCCTTCAATAAAATTCTCACTTTTAATTTGTATATATTTAACTTATCCATATGTTGAAAAGGGGCCACAATTTTGGTCTAACAAGATAAATTGCTTAACATAAAAACTTTTACCATGCATTTGGTTCAAATACATAACTTTCATTTTACATCACCATTTTATTTTTAATTTTTTAATTAATCGAGAAACTCTTTGTACAATAATGATTAAATTTATATTATATCAAAATGCCAAGTAAGTGATTAAATAAAATAATTTGAAATATATTAAAATTTTATATAGGCTATTTGTAAACATACAAGAGTAAATGTAATTGAGTATCATTTCACTACATTACCTAGATGTTAGGGTAGATAAAGAATCTGAATATATATTCAGTGTTATGTGATTGTAATTTTGAGTGGGAACTCGATCTATGACATATTTACCATTTGATAGTGCCCTTCTAACTGGTGTGAACTAAATTTTCATTATAATGGGATCTTTGACTTCTCAAAACTCATGAACATTATAAAATATACCTCTAAATAATAATAAAAACTATTTTAGAATAATCATATAAAGAGGCCTACATACCCATCACCCAATGATTGTCTTATAGATTTCAATGTAGCTTCTCTACATTTATACTATTGTCTCCACTTTAAAATATAGTTATAATTGCTACATTTAGTCTTATATATGGATAATTTTATCTATCATATTTAAAATTAACATTGTCCCATTTTTTAGTTTTAAACTAGATGCAGTTTGCATTTGAACTCATTTTTTATCAAGTTGACAAACTACAAAAGATAACAAACATCTTCTTATTCCCCACCAATGATGGGAAATTATACCTTTCACTCCAATCAATAATACTTTGGCAATAACTAATCATAATTAATCCCTACATATCATTCACTGTTACATTGGGTTTACATTGTAAATTGATATGTAAATTTAACAATAAATAATTTTCAATATTTTAATTCTATTTTATGATAAATGTTTTTTGGAAAAGTATAAATACAATCATATGAATTGTGGTACAAATCCAAATTTTAATAAATAAAAATCTACATAGGTAAAAATAGAAAAAAAAAAAAAAAAACTGGCTATCACTAACACTTTGCACGTGTGTAAGATACATCTAAAGAGATATTTCACATGTGTAAGATACATATCAACATACACATTTCATGCATGTAGCATGAATATCAAAAAAATAACATAATATTACCAATGTCTTCTTGCACTTTTGGTTAATCACTCTGAATCAATAATTTGTCATACAACCAGTCTCCTTACTATAGCCTAACTTATTTGTGTAATACAAATGTAATTTCTCAATTAAATCTATGTAATTACTTCAAGGCAACATTTTTATTTTTTATTTATGTCTTTAATATAACTCCTTTTCCTATTTATATTATATTTTACATTTTATTTTTATCTACCTTTTTATTCATTGCTTACTTTTCATATTTGCATTTTAACATATTCAAAATATTAAAAACTTTTTTTTAAATTTTTATATACTTAATATCTTTAAGTTACAAACATTAGTTACTACTCTTTTCCCATATATTATTATACTTTCTCTATTTAATTTTTTTATTCCCTACCTACAATTCATTGATACAATAAACTTACATTATAAATATACATGTAAATATGCAATTATGCTTATTCATAGAGGAATGTGCATTGTCAATACTTTGACAAGAAAAATTAATAGTCAACATTTGATCTACAAGCCTACCAATAGACATGTCCAAGTGTATGTGTGTATATATATATATATATATATATATATATATATATATATATATATATATATATATATATATATATATATATATATATATATATATATATATATATATATATATATATATATATATATGCGGGGTCATTGAGGTCAAGGAGTGAATTGGACTAATATGTGTGGTTAGGTAATATATAATACACAATTTTATTTTAAATAGAGATTTCACTTATTATTTAAATTACTTTTTTGTTATACATCTTAAAATAAAGACATCATAATCAATGTGAAAATCTTTTAAGGTATTCTTAGTTTATTTTTGTATAGGAATTTTTTTTTTTTGAATGAAAGGAGACTAATTTGAAATGATTTTGGTACAATTTGTAATATGAAAGAGCTTCTCTTGAAAAGAAAATAGTTCAAAGGAAAATGGCATGTATAATTGAAAATCTTAAAACATAAAAAACACAATTTATTTTCTAGGAATAGAGAATATTAAATTTTTTTATCAAATTTGAAAAAAATTAAAAATGACTTCGAATTTTTATTTATTATTTTAATTATAATACAAATTATTAGGTTATTCAATTTTTTTTTATAAATAGTTTAGACAAACTATTGCTCCTTAAGGCATCCTCATGGAAAGAAAGTGAGTTTGATGTTGCTATTGTGTGTACAAATATTGTGATTGCTATAAAAATTATTTTAACCAAACTACATTTTATATAAATATTTGGATATCAAAGAGAATAATATTCATATTGGCCCATTTTATAAGATTGATGAATATTTGAACATTTCTAAATTTTTTGAAAATACCCTAAAAACATTTAATAATTTAGACAAAATAGTAACAAATATTTTTACTTTCTTTAACACAAAATCTATTCACGCAATGTGTATCCCTTAACACAATTCATGTTTGACAAGATTTATAATGCTTTTAGAATTATTTTTCAAAAACCAATAAATGCCATAATATTAATTTTTTTATAATGCATTAACAAGGCTTGAGGGGTCTCTTTCCTAATAAAAAATACCAAAAAAGATTACACAAAAGAATAATTATAATAGGTAAGAAAACCTAGATAAAAGAAAACATGAAAACTTATAAAAATACAAGATTTTTTTAAACATATAGAAATATCCCCTAAAGACTAATAATCTCCCAAAGATCCAAAAACACTGGCGAGACCAAGAAATCCAAAACCCTAATTATAACATAAAAACCAAGAAATGAAAATCTAAATTCACATCACTTCATTATCTCTCAGTGTCAAGTTATTATTTTACTTCTTCCCTATGAGAAAGAAGACCATTCATCATCCATTGTGAACCCTCAGCTATGGAGTTCAAAACATCCAGATGTGATCTTTTTACTTTTATCCTTCTTCCTATGTGCTTTGGAGACCCATAGTTGGATTTAGTTAGTAAAGATTTTGTTTGGGAAATGGTGTGAATTTTTGTGATACCCAAACCCTCCTCATCCCCCTCTTTTGAATAAGTGTCATCATTATCTTTCTATTCGTCTAGGCCTTTCAAGCTAGTTGTGGATGCTTGACCCTCATGTTCATCCTATTGGGACGATGACTCTTCAAAATCTTGGGAAGCTTCCTTTTGAAATAAATCCCTATCGATCTCTACTTTTGAGTCCCTAATTATGTTGATCTAGTGTTCTTCACAATTATGCACCACTACACCCTTCAATAAAGAAATAGGTGCTCCATCATTTATGCAAGTACACTGCCTAAATCTTCCCTAGGATTGCTCGACTTTGACTTGACTTGTTTCATAGCCAAATAAGATAAGGCCTTAGATTTCATGACTATAATCCTTTCTTTTAGGATCCATTTCTAGAAAAATACACTTACCTACGATTTCATTTTGGGGAGGGAAAATTTGCTATCTTATGCCTTCACTTGTTACATGCATATCACCTCACAAAAAGCCCTTTAAAATCCACATGATGTAATCACTGTCCATTCTGGGAAGAGATACAAAAAAAAGCAAAAACATGATTGGAAGGATTTTAAAAACGTAAGCTCTGGCATAATTTTATTTCACTCCATTCACCAGTAGATCAATATTGAAAAAATAACCCACCATCTTGTTAGTAGTTTGACCAAAGCATGATTTCTCAATGTCAAAGGAAGGTGATTCAATAGAATCCATATGGGAACCTTATCAATCTTATTTATTGCACAATAAAAAAAAGACATCCACGAGCAAAGAATTGGCCTATATCAACCATAGAACCAAGGACCATCAAATCACAAGAAATCATAATCTTCCTTAGACAAAAACTTGATTACGAAAAATCTACTTTTAAGTGCAACTAAGCCAGGGCACCCAATGTTCTTCCAAATGTTTTCCATTTAACAGGAAATTTATGACAATGTTGAAATCTTTCCAAAAAGTATTACCATAAGCGAACAACCCTCCATTTTTGACATCAATTAGTTTGTATCATCCTCTGAGAGTCTCAAATCCACTGCCTCCTTTGCCATCCACTGCCTCCTTTGCCTCCTTTGATATCACCAAAAATTAATTCAGCTCCCTATTATTCTCTATCTAAATCGAAACAAAAGAATTCCCCTATAATTCACCCTCCACAAGTTCTTCCATTACGGCCTTCATGTTGTCTACACCTAAACCCTCCCCCATTCCACTATGTTCCCATTGTTAAAAAACCCTCTCCTTAATCGAGGATGACTTGACCAAGATAGGGGAAAGGTGATTGAGCTCCTTTGAAATTAAGGTTTTGTAAAGAGTTATGCAAGAATGGAATGCATTAAAATGGTTTTTACCTTTTCGAAAAAACCAATCAATCGCTAGTCCTTTCCTCCACTTGCCATTCCTCTCATACAATCCTCGACACATTTCCCTCTCCACCCTCGTTCAACTCAAAAATATTTCCATACCTCAAAAAATCTTTGATAAAACCATATGTTTTGTATATCACGGCTTACAAATAAAATCTACGTTATCAAAAATCTGCATCATTACGTTTAAAACCCTAATCGTTCCCACTATACTTCCATCTCTTACACCCTTTTATCCTCCTTCAGTGATCGTTTCTCCATTCTCCATTGCCGTACCTACTACTACCATGAAATTTCCGTAACTCATCACAATCCTGTCTTTAACGACACTTTTCTTATCCATGCCTCCTCAGTGTATTAATCTAATGGAATTTATATTTTCAAATACACCAAAAATTGGTTAGGCCATCCTCTATTACTTTCCACAATAGTAAATCAAACACCTAAATGTTCTTTTCTAAATAATTTTTGGTGCAAATTAATATCACATTATGCATTTGGTTTTATATATATCACTTATAGGTGTTTTTTATATTTGTCTTATGTACTGCTCGATGTGGTTGAATATGTAGGGAAATGATGGATGACATCACAAAGTAAAGAGGGAAGAAATAGTTATTCTACAAATGAGGGGGAAAAAAATAAAATTAAAAAATAAAGATCGATCAAGTTCAAGCGGAAGGTGGGTTAGTTACACAAGCATGGGGGACTATGGTTTGAAATCAGGGCATGGAAAATTGTGGAACTTCTAGAAGAAGAGTGCAGACATCCGTATTAAGACTGTGGACATCGGTGATAGGAAGGATGATTCAAAAATGCCATTAGGGAGCAGGACATGCCTACAAAGGGGTTTCCTAAACCTCGATCATGTTAAAACGAATTTTTACAGTGAGAGATCTCCAGAAAAATAGTTAGGTTGTGTGAGGGCTGAGCACATTACGTAGCCTAATCATTCAATTGTTCTTCAGAAAGATCCTACATGTGTCAAATCTAAAATAGTTTAGTTTGAAGCTTGAAACGGTTTGGATAATGGGTCACAAGTGGAGGCCGACTGCGCATTTTTGTCAAAAGGCATTACGTAGCAGAATGAGGCCAGAAGGGGAGTAATTAGTCCCGTTTCAGATAACTTTGTTTCTAGAGCATCTGCCAAGGCACCTTTGGTTGGTTCCACAATCAAGAACAATGAACAGAGGTGGGTCTATATTGAGTGCTAGAATGTGAAAAACATTTTACATGCTTGTTCTAATTTATGTAATGCTCGACTAGAAAAGGACCAAGGCGGTTTTTCTTCACCCTTGGTGACAATTAAAGCTAGAGGAAGGAAGCCTGTAATGGCTATGTCAGGCTCAGCATCACCTTCATTCTTTTTGGGTGGCATTCTAGTGTCATTTTCAGAGGATACCAATGATTTATAGATCTTAGACCAAGCCATTTTGGACTTGGATTTGACTTTTGGCAACCACAACTTATTTAGAAAGTATGTGGGCTCTACACTCTCATTCCCTGATTGTGAGATGGGATTCAACATCTTTGTCTTTCATTATGGTCAGTCATGGCTTCTTCCAAGTGGTTTTCAGTTGTGCAGCTGATCGGGATTACATTTGGTTGTTGGGTCCTTCGTTTGTTGGCAGCTTTGAAATATGTTTTTGCCCTTGGTCACCCTTTTTTGACCCTGAAGAGGTGGAGATCATGGTGGCACCTCCTTGGCTTAGGTTATACAATATTCTGCCAATTTTAAGGAAACAAGAGCATATTATTAGGGTGATCAATTAAGTTGAATCCTTTGTTAAATTGGATGAGAGGTTTGAAGTAAAAATATTTTTAGAACCTGCATGATTGTTGATTTATACAAGGCCTTTTGCCACTCTATTAGGCTTTGTTCATCTCATGACTAGTGGATCTAGTATCTCAACTTTGAGGGCCTTCTTTTTAAATGTTTCCGATGCAAACTCATTGGGCATAAGGATGCAAGATGTTCTTCAAAGGATTTTTAGAGTCTGGGTTTACGCTTGCAGATGATTTGGAGGAAGAAAGTTGGGAATTTCGATCAAGAATTATTATGGTAGAATCTTGGCATCTTTTATAATCCATCAGGAGTTATCCCTCCCCCCTCTGGTTGGGGATCCCTCACCAAGGAGGGAGGTTGATCAGATTTCAACTGAGGCCCAAGTTGTATCTTCGAATCTTATTCCTCAAGTTTCAATTGGTTCCCCTTGTTTCCCCGCTTTGGATAAATAAAAAGCACATATATTTTTTTTGTCTAAAATAAAAGATGCAAAAAAGAGGCTCAAAGGCTAAGATTAGATGCAGAAGAAATGATAAAGTGATGGAAATTACCCCATGTCCAGCAGTGATTCAAAAGTGCCGAAGCACAACATAAAAAATTTGGGGATCAATCAATCAACACAAAATTATATTATTTGAGAAATATTACAACTATATAAGACTTGTCCTATAACAATTCTCCTTAATTATAGATTGATTGTTTTAACAACTAACAACCAATACTTCATTTATATTTTTTTCTTTCCTATATTAACATGTGTATAATAACACCTTTATTCTCTCTTCTAAATATAATATGTTCACATTAAAATATCCTAGCATTCCCTTTTCTAATGTAAATTCACGGATGTCAATTTTAAATGATAATACATCGAAATACAATATTAAAAGAACTTTTTATAAAATACGCAATCATAAACTTATTTCATAGTTTATTACAATACGAAAACAAATTATCTTTACAAACTTATTTGACAAACTTTCGACACAAAACACATAATAACAAAAGATGAACAAAATTATAAAAAATAACTCAACTTTATAATAAAAAATTCAAAATGACACAAAATAACAATACTACTAACAACTAAAAAAATAAAAAATGAAATAAACTTAAAAATAAATTACTAAAAGATTAAACAATTTTAAAAAAAATACAATAAAAACAATAAATTAAAAAAAACATAATTTTAACTATTCTTCTATTAAAATCTAATACCTAAACTACATACAAACCATATAAAATAAAAACCAAAACCTAAAAAGACAACCATACTTCAATAAATAAAACCAGCATATAAAAAAGAGGGAAAGAAATTTAAAAATTAATTAAATTTAAAAATCTAAATTAAATCTAAAACATAATCTAGAATATGACACATCGATCTTAAACTTTAAATATAAGAACAAATTTAAACCCTTAAAATAGAAACAAGATCTGAAATTCAGACTCAAAGAAATACATGCCATAAGTAATGCCGCCGTGTGGAGGAGAGAGGCCGAGGATGGTGGGAGCAGGCCGAATTGGTGGTGGCTGCAAGGCAGTGAGGGAGCCGAAAGTTTGTGAGATGAGCATTCTGCGTGGAGGCACCAATGTGAATGCAAGCTGAGTGAGCCGTGAAGGAAGCTATGCACAGGGAGATATCTGAGCAAAATTGAGATCTGCAGTGAAAGCACTGACCAGGTGGGCAATCGATTTAGATAGGTCGCCAATGGTGAAAAATACCACTTTTCAATTGCAAACAGCTCGTTGTATTTGCATTATTTCCTCAAATCATTTCTGGGTTTTCTTCGCCTCTTTCTAAAATTTCCAGAACGTTTTGAAATTCTGATTTTTGTTCACATTTGATGGAGAAATCCTAATTTTGCTAATCCTGCCAAATAAAAAATCCCCGGTGTCATTCAGTACGATCCCAAGATCAAAAAAAAAATCTCCAAAAAGTAGCGACAATATAAAAGCTCGGGGTCTGCAACTTTGTATGCAAATATATGCATCCATTTTCTGTAGATATTGTACGGCTTGTATAAAGTTCTATTTGTACGTCTTTGTGTAAAATATTGTATAGCCGTGTATACAAACCTACAGAATACATATATAATATATAATATTTTTATTTTTTTATTTTTTAATGCAAACGATGGATAAAATGGTGTGAAAAAAAAAGGGATAGAGATGAACAGTCTGTAAAGAGAAGAAAAATGCAAGTGGATGGTGAGCCCAGTGGGGTTGAACTGCTAAACCAGTGGTGATATGCAAAAAATTAAATAAATATATTGATGGCATTTGTTCATGGTCTGCATAGCATAGCTATAGTGTTTGTGTGACAAAATAATAAATAGATGAAGCACTATGTTCAAAGAGGCCGGATCTCTGCTATGATACCACTGAAGGGAATTACCCGATGTCCCGCAGTGATTCGAAAGTACCAAAGCACAACACAAAAAATTTGGGGATCAATCAATCAACATAAAATTATATTATTGGAGAAATATTACAACTATATAGGACTTATCCTATAACAACTCTTTTTTATTATAGATTGGTTGTTTTAACAATTAACAACCAACATTTCATGTATATCTCTTTCTTTCCTATATTAGTGTGTGTATAATAACACCTTTATTCTCTCTCCTAAATATAATATGTTCACATTAAAACATCCTAACATCAAAGACATAACACAACGGATTATGGAAGATCTTCTCTCATGGTGTAGAAGAAGATTCGCTCAAACCATTACCTAATTTGTTGACCCCTTGCTGCTCTAAGGGGTAAATGGTGGAATCCAAAACTGTTTGTACTCTGTTTTTGTTGATTAAATTTGGTTTTGTGTCTATATTCTCATTGGATCCAAGGTTCTCCCTATTGATTGTTGGTGGCTTTTAAGCTGAATCTTAATTATTGTGCAGATTTTAGGCTACTTTTTTTGCCATTGTCTTTGGTGTAATCCCCTTTAAGAGATATGTCATGTTAGTTTTTGGGGTGTGTTGGAGTTTTTAGTTTTTTTGGTTAGGCTGGTGATGTTTTGGTTGACTCTGTATGGGGTTGTGAGGTTCCATCAAAACCTTTTTTTTAACCCATTAAAAAATAAAACATAAAGAACAAAGGAAAACACAGTTTAAGTTGGTTGTGGTTCATTTAACTTCATTAAGCTTATGACCCATATCTTCCTCTGTGTATAATTTTTTATTCTTTGTCAATAGAGAGTTAATATTATTTGCTTATAACATATGTGTATAAAAACTTACAATAGCATATTTTGTGGAAAGGCTCTTGAAAAGGTTAAGTTTCTACCATGATTGACGTATACATATCATACGTATGACAACCCAAACTAGGGTTTGACACTAGTTTTACAAGTTGACACACTCATGTTAGAGGTTGTAACAACACCTTTCTTTCTTCGTCTTTCAATTGTTGACAGTGGTCTAACCATCTTCATCACTAGATTGAGTGTTTTGAGTTAGAGGTTTTGAAATTGGTTTAGATTGAAAGGCCAACAAAGGGGAATATTTGATTTTATGCTTAGAATATTGACAACAAAAGCAATTGATAGGAAAGTTAATATACAATGCTCTTTATATGTAGTAGGTGTTTTGTATCTAGATGTTGAAGGTCTCCTTAAGGTTGCGTTAGAGGTCTACTTAAATGTAGATCTGAATTTGAAGATGAGTTGAAAATAACTTATTCGGTTCATGAAAAATACATCCCATTGAAACAACGATATTGTCATGAAAGTGTTCACGAAACAAATGGAGCCCAAAGAATTCAATCCAACCAAAATATTAAAAACTAACTATTCAAAGACAACAAAATTACATGTCTATGAAAAAAAAAAAAAAAAACTAAAAATATTAAAGAATTAGCTGCAGTTTATTAAGGAAGCGGTGGTCGGAGTCCCATTAAAACAGATCCTTGAAAAAGTGTGCTACAATTATGCATGGGCATGCTGGGAAAGCGCGTACAGCTATGTTGCTGAGCAGAGCGTGTTTTCAATAACCATGTGCAGTGCGATTGTAATAACACACACAATCGACAAAAAAAAATTTGGCAGTCCTTGCCATCTCATAAATGTCCAATCAATGGAAAATGTGATATGTGAAGGGGAGGTAAATAGAGGCCCCGGCCCACCGGTCTTGCTGCACGGCCATCTTCCCACCGCCGCGTATTGGAAAGTCATACGGCGAGAGGAAAAACAAAATTTGGTCGGTGGAAAGAGAAGGAAATGAAAATAATTGGAAATATCACATCCAATTTTTTTTTTTTTGGGGGTGGATTGTGGGTCCATTTTATATAATGGATATATAGATTTTCGATTAATATATATGAGGTTTATATGAAAACAATTGGAAAGCGTGGCTATCGCATTTATGTTTTTTGTTTTGTTTTTTTGTCTAATTCGCATGATACATATATAGATTTTCAACACATATATATAAAAGATTCAAATAAAAGGAATTAGAAACTTCGATTATTAGATCCACACTTTTTGTTTTGTTTTCTTTGTCCAATTCACATGACATGTATACACACTTTCAACATATATATAGTGTCCACATGAAAGGAATTGGAATGTTTGGCTATCACATCTATGCTTTCTGTTTTGTTTTTTTAATCTAATTCACATGATGCGCATATAGACTTTTGACAAATTTATATATATATATATATGAGGTCCACATGAAGGGAATTGGAAACCTTGGCTATCACATCTACGCTTTTTGTTTTGTTTTCTTTGTCCAATTCTCATAGCGTACATATAGACTTTGAACTTATATATATATGAGGTCCACATAAAAATAATTGAAAACCCTTGCTTGTTTTGTGTTCTTTGTCCAATTCACATACACATATATAGACTATCAATGTATCTGTGTGTGTGTGTGTGTGTGTGTGGTCCAAATGAATGGAATTAGAAGGCCTAACTATCACATCTATGATTTTTGTTTTGTTTTCTTTGTTCAATTCATATGACACGTATATGGACTTTCAACATATATATGTACACACACACACAGATATATATATATATATATATATATATATATATATATATATATATATATATATATATATATGGTACACAATGCCAGGGACTAAATGAAACCAACATATATGGTTAGCTAAAATATATTATACAATTTTAAATAGAGATTTTGCTTATTTATTATTTAAATTACTTTTCAGTTATACTTGTTGAAATAAAAACATCATAATCAATGCAAAAATCTTCAAATGTATTCTTAGTTTATTTTTAATAAGAAATTTTTATTGATCATGAAAGGAGACTAATTTGAAATGAGTTTCATCAAATTTATGGTATGGAAGAGATTTTTATCATAGGAAAATGACATATATAATCGAAAATCTTAAAATATAAAAAATAGAACTTATTTTGTAAGATTAGAGAATATTAAACTTTTCATAAAATTTTAAAAGTCCTTAAAACTTATTCTAGATTCTTATTATTATTTTATGTATAATATAAATTATTATGTTAGTCAATTTCTCAATAACTAGTTTAAACAAACAATTATTCTTTAGGAAACTCTCATGGTAAGAAAGTGACTTTGATGCCACTATTGTGTGCCAAATCATAAAAATATTATGATTGTTATAAAACTCATTTTAACCTAATTGAATTTTAAAGAAATATTTGGATATCAAATAAAATAATACATAAACTGGCCCATTTTTATAAGATTAAAGAATATTGGAACCCTTCTAAAGAATTTGAAAAACCTTAAAAATATTTAATAATCAAGACAAAATAGTTAATACTATTGTTTAATTCTTTAACACAAAATTTATTCACATAATGTTTATTCCTTAAGACAACTCATGTTTGGGAATATTTATAATGTTTTTAGAATTATTTTTCAAAAAATTAATAAGTGTTCCATAATAGTATTTTTTTGGGGATATATTAACAAGGCTTGAGGGGTTCTTTTCCTAATAAAAAATACTAAAAAAGATCACACGAAAAACTAATTACAATGAATAAGAAAACCTAGATCAAAGAAAAAATGAAAACATGCAAATATACAATATTTTTTTGAATGGAACACAAAGAGTTCATAAAGAATAAGATTCTATTAGACCTTAGTTGTCCTATTATAGATTCTACATCCATTCTTGTGCAGATTCTTGCTCTTTCAGAGCCTTCAAAGACTTACATTTCTAAGGAGTTTATTGATTTTAGTATGAGTACACCTATTATGAGCATCAATGACTCATCTCTTCTGCTGGACATTCTTTCTTCAGTTGGTGAGTCATGCTCCACTCTTATAATGGACATTCCTTTAGTGAATGTTTCATGTCTATCTTCTTCTCTAGTTGTTCTCTCTTCATCATTGCCATCTTCTATACTTAGTCCTATGATACCTGATCAGACTTTGGCACATTCGACCATTAGCAGAGAAATATTTCAGCATTTTCTAGAGATACACATCATGATTCCTATATGTAATCCACTTGAGTGGGAATTCAGCAGTTTGACAACTCATGGTTTCTTTCTTATGAAAGGAATAGATAGTATTTGTTGTAGAGGGACTTACTATAACATTCATCATGTGACATTCGGTGCATATATTCTCTCTCTTCTTTTTGGACACATAGATCTTTCAAATTTTATAGGATACTGGGATCATCACTATTTACTTGGGTACCTTATCAGGGCTCATTGCTGAGACCCAATTTTATAGCCCACCTAAGCTATGTTTAAAGGGGGTGTTGGAGTGGGCTTTGTAGTGCGAACTTATTTTCTTTGTCTCTCTTTTGGGGGGAAGTTTTTTCCCACTAGGTTTTCTCTTTTTACTCCACTTTTGAGAGTTACACTATCTGTGGGTACTCGTGAGGCCTTGTTGTCGAAACCGATCTTTTCTTTTCCATCCACCTAAGCTACATTTTAGGGGGTGTTGGTGTAAGATATTCATTATTCTATCTACTTATTAAATGGATAATTCCTACAGTTGTAGCTCTAGCTTTCTTAGGTGTGATAAGAGGTTAAGTGGGTGAAAGGGTGAATTCCACCTAGAGTTCCATTTGGAGTTCTACTGAGTACCATTATGAGTTCTATAGTGAATTACACTCAGTTCCATCTTGAGTTCTCTAGTCAGTTAACTCCCCTTACTCCTTTATATTCCTCTTCGCCATGCTATTGTAATAGAGCTAATTAATGCAAACTAGAGTAATGAAAAATAGATATTTGTATGCAAGGCAATTCAATACATTATGCAATTTTTACACATCTTCTTCTTCATTTATGAATACAATCAAGGTCATTGATTTGTAGAATACTTGTTTGCTGACTCTACCAGAAGATCACCTACAGGGAAATTCTAACAAACTTCACCTACAATTATTATTCCAAAACAAGGTAACCACACAGATTTGCATAAGTTCAGAATAAACTTTTAAATTGGAGCAACGAATGAAACATAAATATTTGTTGAGTGTTGTTGAGGAAGAAGTAATCTGTTTACAACATGCTCTCAAGATTTCACCATTACTTTCTCTCAGAGTTCTGAGGAGGAAGGCCACTTCATTGAATACATACGCGATGTCTTTCCATATGGACGAACATTTTATTCTTTTTTCTTCTAAATCTTCTTTTTAGAAACTGAAGATGAACTGGAGATAATTTCTCCATCCACAACTTAACTACCAGTTCCACCTCAGTTCTCATGCATGCAGGAGTTAACATTCAGTTTGTTAACAAATAATTAGGAATCAGTTAGTTTAAGCAGTTAATAGTCAGTTATTTCAAGCAGTTAGAGGCAGTTAAACAATTAGTTTATTTTCAGTTTTATTTGCCAAGAAAATCTATTTATAGATGCCTTGGGCGCAGCATTGTAAGGCAAGAAAAAAGAAGATCAATAAACAATATTTTTCAAGAAATTGAAGTAGGAATCAGTTTCAATTCTTGTTTTCTTGTTTTTATGTTCTTGTTTTCTCTTTCAAAACTGGTATCAGAGCAGGTTAGAGAGCACTAGAGTGGAGCGCAAGCTAGAAAGAGCCATGGAAAAGGACTGGTACACTTAGTGGAGAATAGTTAGTAGTTTGGATGCAGTAGAAGTCAAAGCAGCCAAAGAGAAGTAGTCAAGGAAGAAGCACAGCCCAGCAAGGAAGGAGCAGTTCACAGGAAGACCCTGATCGATGCATGGAATAGTCAATGTGTAGCAGTCACAATAGCTATTAGACGTGAAGAGAAGTGGCATACTTAGGGACAGTGCCAAGTTGGAAGCCAATGAGTTGTTAGTAGTCAACGCGTAGCTATTTGGAGTGCAACAGTAGTCCACTGATAACCAGCAAGTAGCCAAAAGGGCGATGCATAGCATTGGAGTTTTAAAAAAAAAGACAAACAACAAAATCGTATAGCTGTCCAAAAAATAAGCATCAGTTGGTTGTAGTGCAAGGCACATTCTTGAAGTGGGTGCTGACGTGTCCACAAGTTATTTTATTTCAGACTGAGCCATTTGAAAGCGTATAGTGGATTGTGGTAGGCTGTGAGACAAAGCGAAGGGTGAGTTGGGTTAAAAGCCATGGTGTTCTTCTTGTCCACAACACAGACCAAACCGCTAAAGTTTACTTGAATACTAAGAAGGGCTCTAAGAATTGTTCGCTCTAGAGTCTGTTTTACAGGGAAAGAAAGATTTGTAGTAAGAAAAAAATTATTATTATTTCAAAGTCAAATCATGGAAAAGCACCAGTGGATAAAGTCAAAAAAAAGAAGAAGGTTGATTTAGTCACTTCAGCGATTGACATGGCAATGAACAACAGTATTTCTCAGCCTCAAATTCCCATTTTTAATGGTAAGAATTACGATTTTTAGGCAATTAAGATGAAAACATTGTTTTGCTCACAAGAAGTTTGGGATTTGGCAGAAAGTGGTTTTGTAGAACCATAGGATGAGGCATCCCATCTAGCATTAACTCGAGCACAAAAGGATGAGATTAAGGAAAACAGGAAAAAGATGCAAAATATTTATTTATAATCCAATAAGGACTGGATGAATCAATTTTTTTCAGAGTTGCAGTAGCAACAAGTTCCAGAGAGGCATGAAAAATCTTGGAGACTACCTATAAAGGTAATATAAAGTTAAAATTTGCTAAATTACAATCTCTTAGGCAAAGTTTTGAAAATTTGCAAATGAATGATTCAGAGACTATAGACTAGTTTATGGGTCAAGTGTTGAATATATTGAATCAAATTAGATCTAATGGAGAAACTATCACGGATCAGAAGATCATAGAAAAAATACTCAGGAGTTTACCTAGTAAATTTGATGCAATAGTTATAGCCATTGACAAAACCAAGGATTCAGAATAGTTATCTGTAGATGAATTAATGGGTTCTTTGTTAACACATGAATCGAGAATGAATAGGATTAACAAAACTTCTCTTAAGAATGATTTCAAGTCACAGGTATCATTTGGCAGAGGAAGAGGAAGAGGAAGAGAAAGAGGAAGAGGAAGGTCAAACTTTAGAGGAAGAGACAGAGGTAGAACTAGAAGGAATAATCCAGATTAAGGTGAAAACAATAATCACAACTACAACAATAGAGGATGTGGCAACAATCACTTCCAACAAAGTTCACAGAGGTTTGATAAATCTAATATTCAATGTTATTACTGTAGAAAATATGGACATTATGCAAGTGACTGCAAAAAAAAACAAGGATATGTGGACAAGCAAAATGCTAATTACACAGGTGAATCTAGGTCTAATCTAGGTGAATCTAGTTCTAATTCTGGAAGCTAATTTCTCACTTGTCATGTTACTCAAGAAAAATGTAGAGATATTTGGTTCTTAGATAGTGGATGCAGTAATCATATGACATGGAGTAAAGAATTTTTTTTAGTCTTGATGAATCTGTAAAATCTGAAGTTTAATTAGGAAATGATATCAAAGTGGATGTAATGGGTAAAGGTGTAATAAATGTTTTAGAAAAAAATGGTGAAAGAAGGTTTATACCTGATGTTTATTTTGTACCTAGATTAAAGCATAATATTATGAGTATTGGATAGTAAAAAAAGGTTAGAGAGTATCTTTTATGGATAATATTTGCATAATACTAGACAAGTTTCCAAGTGACAGGTTGATGGGGAAAGTGGAGATGACCAAGAATCAGATGTTTCCTCTTCGAATTTAGTGCATCCAAGGAGAAGAGGAAACCCACTTCAAAACCATGCAGCTAGACCAATCATGGCTATGGCACTTAAGGTATGGACATTTACATTTTGGAGGTTTGAATTTGTTATAGAAGAAAAATATGGTGAAGGGATTACCACCAATAGAAAAGCCAAGAAGTTCATGTGACAGTTGTATTCTGGAAAAACAACATAGAGAGAGCTTTCTAGTAAGAGCCTCATATAGAGCAAAGGTAATATTAGATCTAGTCCATAGTGATTTATGTGGACTAATGCAAACTCCATCATTTGGAGGTAGTACTTATTTCATAACCTTCATTGATGACTTTAGTAGAAAGACGTGGATATATTTTGTCAAAAATAACTCTGAAGCCTTTGAAAAGTTTAAAGAATTCAAGGCAATAGTTGAAAAGTAGAGTGGCCATTACATCAAGGTACTTAGATCAGATAGAGGAGGTGAATATATGTCTAATCAATTTCAAGATTTTTGCAAATATCATGGCATCAAAAGGCAATTGACTACAAGGTACACACCATAGTAGAATGGTGTAGCAAAAAAAAAGAACAGAACAATCATGGAGATGTCTAGAAGCATGTTGAAGGCCAAACACTTGTCAAATGAATATTGGGCAGAAGCAGTAGCATGTGCAGTGTATATTCTGAATAGAAGCCCAACAAAGAGTGTCAGAGATTGAATTCCACAAGAAGTGTGGAGTGGTAAGAAACATAGTGTACATCATTTCAGAATTTTTGGTTGTATATCATATTCTCTTATACCATCTAAATTGAGAAGAAAACTTGATGATAGAGGTGAGAAATAGATTTTTATTGGCTATAGTGAAGAATCGAAGGCTTATAAGTTGTATAACCCTATTTCAAAGAAAGTGATTATTAGCAGAGATGTTGAATTTAAGGAAGTAGAAGCATGGGATGGTAGCATCATCACAATTGGAGCACCAATTCCACAAATTGAAGAAGAATCTAAAGAACAAAATTTGCAAGGTGATCAATCCTCTCCACAAGCAAGAACAAGCACTCCAATAAAAACACCTAGGAGGTTTGAACAAGGTGAATCATCTGGTCATGCATGTCATCCTACTCCAAATTCACAAGTAAGTGATGAATCAGATCCAACTCTTGCTACTTTAAGATCAAGATTGAAAGGTAAGAAAATGAGAAACTTGAATGAGATTTATAATCAAGAAGAAGAGAAATTAGACTTGGTTTCAAATTTTGCTCTTTTCACTCATGATCCTATGTATTATGAAGAAGCAGTTAATGAGGAACATTGGATAAAAGCAATGGATGAAGAAATGAATGCCATTGAAAGAAATCAAACATGGGATCTAACTAATATATCTGAAGGTTAGGATTGTATAGGAGTCAAATGGGTTTATAAGACTAAATTTGATGCAGATGGAAATATTGAAAAGCACAAGGCAAGGTTAGTAACAAAAGGTTTTACACAAGAACATGGAGTTGATTATAATGAAATATTTGCTCCAGTTGCTAGACTTGATACTGTTAGAATGGTTTTATCAATAGCTACTCAAAATAATTGGTATGTATATAAAATAGATGTCAAATTAGCTTTCTTGAATGGTTTTCTAGATGAAGAAGTGTTTGTCAAATAGCCACCAGGTTGTGAAGTTCAAGGACATGAAGAAAAAGTCTACAGATGGAAGAAAGGCCTTTATGGTCTCAAGCAAGCACCAAGAGCATGGTATAGCAGGATTGATTCATACATGACAAACAATGGATTTAGCAGAAGCAATAGTGAGCCTACATTGTACACAAAAATCAACAAAGAAGGTCATATTTTGATTGTGTGTTTGTATGTTGATGATTTGATTTTCACTGGAAATATGTCTGTAGACACTTTTAAATTAGGAATGAAGAAAGAATTTGAAATGACAGATTTTGGATTAATATAGTACTTTTTGGGCATAAAAGTTGTACAATCAGAGAAAAGAATTTTTTTCTGTCAAACTAAATATACAAAGGATGTGTTAAAGAGATTTAAGATGCTAAATTGTAAACCAGCACCTACACCAGTTGCTACAGGGACCAAATTTAGCAAAGAAGACCAAGGGTCTAATGTTGATTCTATAACATTCAAAAGACTAGTTGGTAGTTTGATATATCTTACAGCCACAAGACTAGACATCATGTATGGGGTCAGTTTAATCTCTAGATTCATGGAGTCACCAAAAGACTCATATTCGCAAGTTGGAAAAAGGATATTGAGATATGTGGCAGGAACTACTGAATATGGAATTTTATATTCCACAACTAACGATTTTAGTTTTATTGGTTTTACTGATAGTGATTTTGCAGGTAGCGTTGATGACAGGAAGACTCTTCTGGACATGTCTTTCTTTTAGGCACAGGTGTGCTCACATGGGCATCCAAAAAGCAACCTATAGTGACACTTTCATCAGCTGAAGCAGAGTATGTAGCAGCCACATCAGCAGCATGTCAAGCAACTTGAATGAGGAGAATTTTGATAGATTTATTACAAGCACATAAGGAGTCAACACCAATCTTTTTTGACAACAAATCAGCAATCACATTATCAAAAAATCATGTTTTTCACAAGAGGAGCAAGCACATTGATACAAGATTTCATTTTATCAGAGAGTTAGTGAACAATGGAGAAATCCATATAGAATTTTGTAGATCTGAAGATCAATTGGCAGATATATTCACAAAGGCATTAGAAAATGAGACCTTTGATTATTTAAGACAAAATTTAGGCATTGTAAATGCTGAAGTTGTTATTGGTAGAAATTAAGGGGGAGTGTTAGAAACTGAACATGAATTGGAGATAATTTCTCCATCCACAACTTAACTACCAGTTCCACCTCAGTTCTCATGCATGCAAGAGTTAACATTCAGTTTGTTAACAAACAGTTAGGAATCAGTTAGTTTAAGCAGTTAACAGTCAGTTATTTCAAGCAGTTAGAGGCAGTTAAACAATTAGTTTATTTGCAGTTTTATTTGCCAAGAAAATCTATTTATAGATGCCTTGGGCACAGCATTGTAAGGCAAGAAAAAAGAAGATCAATAAAAAATCTTTTTCAAGAAATTTCAGTAGCAATCAGTTTCAGTTCTTGTTTTCTTGTTTTTATGTTCTTGTTTTCTCCTTCACTTCTCAGCGACAGTAAACTGCACTTATTATAGATTTGACTCTAGGGAAAGCAATATGAAATTTATGAAAGAATGAGGAAATCTTGGAGTCGGGAGGTGTATAAGCTAGGATTCTTTCCCGGACCTGTGGGGTTAAGGAATGGAAATCTCTACCGACATATAAGATTGACAACGCTTTTGAGCTCAGTGATTGCATATATTTTTCTAGTGATTTACTATCTATTTGTTGACCCATATGATTGATTAAGATGAGGGGTGTGTCTGGCAGAACGGAGGATGAAGAGAATGGACGTTGATGAATGTCAATCAGAAGCCCTTCCACGTCATTTACCTTTGAAATCATTTTTTTCAACAGCAAATCACGCTGTCCTCCTTTTGTTCTCTGCAATGCAAAACAATGAATAGAATGGAATGATCAAATCTTTCATTTTCTGAAAATGAAATACATTCACGAAGTTCTTACCTCCCAACAGGAATCTGTTACCGCCACAAAATGCCATCCTTTTTTCTCCCTCTCCAATTCTATTCAGCGCTGGATCATCCTTTCACTCCCTGTAATATCCAGGCACCACAAGCTCTGAATAGCCCCCACTTTATCCATCCGTTTTCCACCCAAGCTATCATTTACAGATAGGTACAATCTTTCTAATGATTGAAGGCTATGAAAATCAATAGAAAGCTCCTGCAATTAGAGCACATTCATAGATCTAAGGTTTCCAAGCAACCAAGCCAGCCAAAGATATCAGAAAGTTTGGACAGGCTTTTGCACCTGGACAATGTTAACTGTTTTAATGCTTCAAGGAAACCGAAGTTACTGCACAATTCCTCTAAAATATCACATTCTGATAAGTCTAACGTTTGCAGGCAACCAAGATCGCCAAAACTATCAGGAAGCTTCGACAAACGTTTACATCTGGACATTACTAAGTATTTTAATGCTTTCAGGTAAGCTACATTTCGTTCAATTTTGTCTGCCACTCTGCGAATTGTGTCTGAAATGAGGTAAAATCCTACACAACACTCGGAGTTATCATTAAGTAACGTGTTCTTAGCTCTGACTCGTCGCTCAGGCATGGTTACTAATAGTAGGATATATCTCGTCATCCAGAGTCCAAGGTTCACGAAATATGACACTAGTTTGCTGCTAGTATTGATGAACCTAATGCCACAATAGATAATACGCAACTTTCCTACAAGATGGTCAATCAATCAATTGATATAAGCTTTGGAGATGGAGATGCCACATGCTGTGCTACTACTTCTAGTGATACATGAGGAGGGTTGGGGCTGCTTTGAATCTCTGGGCTTGTGTTCTTCCAAAAGAGAAAAAGCTCAGAGAAATAAGACATTTCATGCACGTGACACCACCCAGCCACGGCTTCTGTGGAAAACCCGCCACCATGACCATTTCCATGGCTGTCGCAAGCACTGTAAACTTTCTGACCAAAGTTAGAAATATGACATGAAAACAAATGTATAGTCGCATCAAACCATATAAAGCCTTTATATCATCAAATTCAACATGATTTTTTTTAATATATGGTAAAAAAAACACCCAAATTTATCGATTTTCGGTGCAAGTTTGACCGAAATTGAGGGAAAAATTACACTAAATGTAGCATCATCACCTGCCTTATGGATGAATTTATAAATACATTTTTTTTGGGTTAAGTTAGGCCTAAGGTTTTGGAAGTTTAACTTCTAGGTAGACTATAAATAAATCCTCTCTAATGGTTTCCCAAAGCAGTTTGTAAAATTCATGGAAGCTTCATGCATCTATAATCAATGCATGTTCAATGGGTGTTGAGGTTGAGATATTTTATATAAGATCATTGAAAGACATCATTGAGAGGTTGTTCTCGCATAAGAGAGGAATATTTGTTTTTAGAAACATGTTGATAATGAGGAACAATGTCTTGCACAATATCGAATAAGCATGTCATCAGTTAGATTTTTAAATGATTTTTTTCTATGCCCTTATCTTATGGCGTGTCTAGGGATATGTGTGGCTAACTTATGGCATACATACCTCTTTTATAATCTTGCCACATTTCTCTATGTTTTTATTACATCATTCTATGGAATAACCATGGCTAAGTATACTATTTATAGGAGGTAGTAGTTAGTCTTAGAGTATCATAGTATAGATTCTACTATTATTGCATTATTGTGGAGGTTAATGCTTTGAAATGGCTCAGTCATAATATTAAATTATTTTGCTTTTTCACCAATTATTGTTTTATATTTTCTTATTATGTTCTTAATTATGTGATATATTATTCTATTATTGTGAATCATCTAAGTAATTTCATTACAAGTGGTATTAGAGCTTCGATTTGGGCAAGTTTTTGTGGTGTGGGTTTTTTCATAATTGGTGTTTTGAGCACTAGAAGATAGAACAAACATAACCTATGATCCAGAATGAATTGAATTTTTGATCACCGTAGTTTTATTCATGGATTGTTTTACAAAAAAGAAAGAAAAAATATTTTAAAAAGTCTAATGAAAATTAACCTTGTGCAAATTAATAGTCATTGGATTTATCTCTACAAGATGATCACAATGGTATATTCTTCTAGTACAATTTTTTTGGGCAAAATGTTTTCACCTTTATGCACATTAGTAATCATTAGATTCATCTCTCCAAGGTGATCGCAATGATATCATCTACCAATAATTTTTTTAGAATTGCAACCCTCCTAGAGCTTGTGCATGGTAGAGCCTAATACGCATACATGTGGGAAGGGGAAATAAATGCCTAAAACTCCTTGCCAAGATGACATGGAATCTAGAACTTTAGATTTAATTATTTTAGTGGTGATTCAATACCTTTAATTAGAGTTACATGGCATGGTACAAAAAGATGATCTTCATGTGGTTCAATGGAAAGTCATGGGGATGACAGGAATAATGAATGTATTGAGGGATTAATTACAATAACTAATTGGTAAATTGGCCAACCTTATAGCTCAGCATTTTGAAGATAATTTTATAACACTCTAGTTCAAGTCTCTCAATTTATATATTCTAGCATCAATCTAAGGCTAAAGCTAATGTTTGTAAAAGTAGAATTGCACAAGTTTGATGGTAAATATTCATTGACATAGCTTACTCAAATTAAAAATGCATTTGATCTACATCAGACTCCATATTAATAAAGGGTGGTCATGACCTCTCTATATGTGGAACTAAGTAGTTTACTTGGTATCATTGGTTATATGCTTAGAACAAAAAGAAAGGTGTCTCAGTTTTATGGTTAGTATTTTGTAAGGAGTTTCAGCTCCAATATTATAACAATGTCTCTAAAAATGACTTTAGCTAGCTAGCCAAGCTATGTTAAACTAGGATTATAAAGGATTACTTTCAAAAAAATTAAAATATCTCCTAATGCGTGATAGACATTGAGGAAAATATAATTGACCTATTTTTTGGTAGCCTCAAAGATAGCATCCAATTACAAGTTTGCATGTTTAATCCTAGTAATGTATCTAAAGCTATAGCAAGGGAACATATGGATATGGAAAAATAACTAATCAGAAGAAGGATTTTTTCTAATGCTTGTGAATGAACTTTATCAGGACCATCATTTCCATAGATTACCAAATTGACCCCTCAGTAAATGGAAGAAAAGTGTGCCAAAGTTTTATGATTGGGTTATGATAGTAAATGAAGTAAAGGACATCAATGTGATGAAAAAAATTGTTTTACATTGAAGGTGATAATGAGGATGAAGAAGATGATGAGGCTTCAGGGGCAAGTTTGAATAAATCAAGGATGAATCTAAATATTCTCAATGTACTATTACCTATCATACACTTTTAGGCATTAATACTCCTCAAACTCTTAAGATAGTGGGTTTCTAGATAAATAGAAGGTGACTATGCTAATTGACTCTAGGAGTAAGTTGTACATAACTTCATCAAAAATAATTTAGATACTCCTTTCAACTATTTTATTTACCTATCTCTAAAATTATAGGTCATGATTAAGATGGTGGTATAGTTAACTACTCTAGAAAATTCCATATCATTAATCTTGTTATGGGATAGTACCTATTAGTTTCCCCTATGTTTTTTTTTCTTATGGGAGGAGCTGTCATTATTTTGGGAGTACAGGGGATCGAAACTTTGGAAACTATTGAGATGAATTTCTATGAACTATTCATGAGGTTCCATTCAAAAGACATGACCTTTAAATTGCATGGATTACAGGTTAAACCTCCACAACTAGTTTGTCCGCATTAGATGATAAAGATTCTCTAAAAAGGTACTAAGTAATTTGTGGCATGATTATTTTCCATAAAGGTTCAAATAAGGAGTCTATACATCTTAATTTATAAATGGTGTTAGATGAATATTCTATTATTCCTTGTGACATTCTAAAGGGACTTCCTCTAAAGTACATGTAGGATCATGCCATTATCTCATTAAAGGAAGTACATCACCTAACATTAGACCCTAAAGGTATATATATGCCTAAAAGAGTAGAATTAATAATATAATACATGAGATTTTAGAGGATGGAATCATATAACATAGTCAAAGTGAATATTACTCCCATGTGCTCATGGTGCAAAATAAGGACGATACTTGGAAGATATACCCGGACAATAGAGAACTCAATAAATACACCATCAAAGATAAGTTTCTTATATTAATTGATAATTTTATATATGAATTACATTGTGTGTTTATTTAACCAAGATAGACCTTCACTCTAGGTATCATGAGATTTAAATCTGCAATGAGGACATACCTAAAACTACTTTTATAGTTCATGAAGGCCATTATGAATTTATGGTTGTGTATTTTGGCCTCACAAATTCACCATATACATTTCAGAGTTTGATGAATATTATTTTTAGGACATTTTCAAGAAAGTTCATATTGGTATTTTTTTATGATATCCTCATCTACAAAAATATTTGGAAAGACCATTTGAAGCATGTGAAACAAGTACTTTTAGGTCTGGAATAACATCAACTTTATGCAAAACCTTCCAAATGTTATTTTCATGTCTAATAGGTGGAATAATTGGGTCATATTATTTCACATGAAAGAGTGAAGGTTAATCCTAAAAATATTCAATAGATGATGGAGTGGTAGGTTCCCATGATCCTTAAGAACCTTTGAGGATTTCTGGGGTTAACTGGCTACTATCTCAAGTTTTTCAAAAATTATTGTAGCAATGTATCCCCACTCACATATTTGTTAAATAAATATTCCTTCTAGTGGATTTGTTCAACTACCAAGGCATTTGAATAGTTTTTTTCTACTCCTGATTTTTGAAAAACTTTTGGTATGGAGTGTGATGCATCAAGATATGGCATGGGGGATATACTCATGCAAGAATGTAGGCCACTATAATTTCAAATTTGCCAACTAAAGGGACAAAATAGGCCCAAAATAATCTATAAGAAAGAGATTATGTTTATTCTACATGTAGTCAAGTAATGGAGACCTTATTTGATGGGTCTTCACTTTCAGATAAAGACCGATCATGGTAGACTTAAATATTTGTTCAAATAATGATTATCATGTAAAAATAATAGAACTAGGTGACTAAAATCTTAGTCTATGAGTTTTAAATATTTTATAAGAAATGAAAATAGATGTGGTGGTAGATGCCCTCTCCCAATGGGATGAATTACTTGAGGTATTATTATGCACCATGACCATGTGATAGTTAGATTGGCTAGAGAAAGCAAGATCAAAATGGGAGAATGATATTGCTACCAAGGATTTGATTCTAAAATATTTCATACAGTTGTAAAAAATCTCAAAAAATTACATGGAAGGGAGATGAATTATGGAATAAAGATAGATTATACCTTTGTAGGCATTTTCTCCTCAAACATAAAATTCTTCAAGAACTTCATGCCTCTCTACATGGAGGTCACTCTGAATTTTTTAAAACATATCATAGAATCAAGAAAGATTTTTTTTATAAAATACTCAAAGGGTATCTCA
Organism: Torreya grandis; assembly: GCA_037957365.1. Classification (NCBI taxonomy): domain Eukaryota; kingdom Viridiplantae; phylum Streptophyta; class Pinopsida; order Cupressales; family Taxaceae; genus Torreya; species Torreya grandis. Next base: position 1,052,395 of record JARHVA010004639.1, on the reverse strand, counting down.
AAAAATATCTAGTAGAGTGCATGATATGTGAAAATAACCAAGGGGAAACTATTAAGACACTAGGTCTTTGAAATCCTTTATCCATCCCTAACTATCATTGGGAGGAGGTTCCATTGATTTCATTACTGGGTAAAAATGTTATCTGGTAGTTATGGATTGAATCACGAACTATGGTCATTTTTTCCTATCACAACCTTTTGTTGTTAGTATACTAGCTTTTGCTTTTTTTAATATCCTCATAAAATTTCATGGTTCTCCAAGGATAATTATAAGTGATCAAGATCCCATATTTCATAGTGGTTTTTGGATTGAATTATTTGCATGTTTGGGTACCTAGTTGGCTTATATTTCATCTTCAATATAATGGACAAACAAAGGTAGTCAACAAATATCTTTAAAGGTATCTCCATTATTTTATTTATGATAAATAAAAAAATGGGTTCATTGGTGTCTACTTTTTGAATGGTAGTATAATACTTCTATTCATAATTCATCCAAAATGTCTCCCTTTGTGACCTTGTATGGATATCATCCCCCATCCATCACTTCAACATTGATGGCCTAACCCAATGTTCAAAATATTGAGGAACACATTCACCATCAATAGGAGGTCCTCACTAGTTTATGAGAAAATTTATCCATGGTTAAGAATCAAATGAAATAGTAAGTGGATTAACACCATAGTGAATGATATTTTGACATAGGTGACTGGGTCTTTGTGAGATTATAAACATATAAGCAAATATATTTTAAGAAGTAAAAAAATTATAACAAACTATCATCTAAGTATTATGGCCCTTATTTGGTTGTATGGCCTACAAGATGGAATCCACCTAGTCCACTTGCATACATCTAGTATTATATGTTTCTTCGCTGACAAAGGTAGTTGACCATAAAAAATTTAATTATACTAATTTTCCTAAATTGGGTGAGTAAGGTTGGTTTATTCTAGACCCTTAAGCGATCTTTCAAATGTGCATTAAGTAATACATACTAGAGAAAGTTAGGAGTATTTGATCAAATGAAAGGATCTACATTATGAAGACGCAACATGTGAGGATGAAGCTTTCCTAAAATAACACCTGAGGTTAAGTCAATATTGAGGACAATGTTATTTTTAAGGGGAGGGGTATGTTACACCATTATCCAATGTCATGTCTAACGATTTGTGTGGCCAATTTGTTGCATATATACCTCTTTTATATTCTTGTCACATTTATCTATGTTCTTACTAAGTCGAACTATGGAATAACCATAGATAAGTAGACTATATATAGGATGTATTAATTAGTCTTAGGAATCATATTATAAATTATATTCTTATTACATTATTGTGGAAATTGTCCCCTCAAAGTGGCTTAGTCATAATATTCAAGTATTCTACAATATATTATTCTATTTTTGTGAATCATATAAGTAATTTTATTTTATAAATAGAGTGTTTGGCCTTAATAATTTATAAAAAGTCTTTATAAAATTGGTCACCAACCTTGAACCATTGCAATCTAGATTTAATTTATTCCCCCTATGTGTTTTATGTGCCAAAAAATTGAATGTGTTATGTGAACGTTTCTGCTTGCACTAAGAGTGGATCATGAAAGGGTTTGATATAGCCATGGTTAGGGTATCTAATTAAGGATTTACTTAATTGCATAGCATGTGCACTCAAAAGATAATAATATACACACATAGAGACACACACACATGCACACACGCACGCACCTGCGCGTGCGCACGCACACACACACACACACACACACACACACACACACACACACACAGAGAGAGAGAGAGAGAGAGAGAGAGAGAGAGAGAGGGAGAGAGAGAGGGAGAGAGAGAGAGAGAGAGAGAGAGAGAGAGAGAGAGAGAGAGAGAGAGAGAGAGAGAGAGAGAGAGAGAGAGAGAGAGTCCATGCTTAAGTTCTAAACAACAAAATATTTTTAATTTATAATGATGAGATAGTGTAATGCACACACAAAAATAACCATCTATAATGTTATCAAGCTATAGACACTTATAGTTTTATAATAATCCAATCCCATATAGAACATGATTCAATATTAAAACCTATTCACAATATATACACACTCTTAACACATTTTTACTCTCATGTCTCTAGTGGAAGCCTCTATATTCTGTTATTATCCTATAAATGAAATACCTTTTCTAAAGGACACACCTCCATATATAAGAAATCTTACAAAAACAATTATGGAAGACCAACCATTTCATTTCATCAATGTGTAAGATTTATTCCTCTTGTGACCCTTAAACATCTGAATGTTACATATTATAATTATTGGAATTCATGTTTTCACACACTCCCATGCACTTTTCTATAATTATATTCACATGTTTTCATTTCCTCAAACTTTTTTCACTTATAAACACTTATCAGATTATTCTACATAATATTGTGCACTTTTACACACATTGTTCTCATTTTGTGCACTTTTATTCACATTATTCACACATATTATTTACTTTTGTTCACTTATACACACATTCTACTCATTATGCACACATTCTCAATTTCATGAATCTTTTCAGAATTAAGTGTCCCCATTTGATCTATCTTTAGTATCACCTTTATTTTAGTCTTCTCCTTTTCCTTACAATCTTGAGATAATGTTAAATTTAGTCACCTCTCCTTTTCTAAATAAACCTCTTAAAGTGTAAAATTTTTCACTTATTTCTCACTCTCATTCACTTGGTTGCTCACTCATCTTAATATTCACATTCGTCCCGATTAGACTCATTGGATTCTTTAATTTTTCTCTCATGAGCATCTGCAAAAGCTTCCACCCTCTCTATATATTATTGTAATGCTTCACACTCAATCATGAGTATAGTATTCTTACCAAATATTCTTCCTCATTTTTTCAATTTCCTCTTTTTATTGATTTAATCTAATGCCTAATTCAGCCTTGCTAAAGGTTATGGTAAATATACTCTTCCATTCCTCTTTATCTACTAAGGCTGGTTCGAAGCCTTTTTAGCTTCTACTCATTCATTGCTTATTTAGCAACTCAACCTTCTAATTTATATCTTCAAAATTCTTCTAACACATTAATAGTATTCACTCTTTCACATATAACATATTACTAAAAATATATTTTAATCATGCTTAGGTTATCTTTATTATCTCTTGATCACCCAGCATATCAAGATGGAAAAAAAATCACACACTCTTGCAACTTTACTAGTTTCAATTATCTTTTTTCTTTAGCCTCTACCCACTTTGTGTTATTATGGAGGACAATGAAATCTACTAACATATTCTACCTAACCCATTTACTAAGATAAAAGATGTCTTTTACACAATATCAAACTCTAACTTTGTTTCCTACCCACACTTGCTGTTATGAAAAATAAACTCTTTAAAATCACTCAACTTCATGAACACTCAACTCTCTTCATTCTACCATAAGCTATTAGTAGATTTGTTACCATTTGATGACATCATGATTAATGGTTCTAATGAAATAAAAACTTGGAATCTGTAGCCTATGCACTCAACACATAATAATGGACACACACACACACACACACACACTTACACTTCATGTGAAAACATATATATATATATATATATATATATATATATATATATATATATATATATATATATATATATATATATATATATATATATATTACAATATACAAAAATCAACCACATACAACCTTATCAACATACAAACACTTATAGTGAGCTACTATACCCATGTCCCCTCAAGGACATGATTCAATCCTATAACACATCCCCCAAATCTACACACTATAATAAATTTCAACTCATATATATTTAATGTGCACCTCTCTAAACTATTTATCCCATTTGGATTGAACCCTTTTTCCAAAGGATACATATCCTTATCTAAGACCTCCTATATAAGACCTCCTAAAATAAGTGACATATCCTTATATAAGACCTCTTATAACCCTTGAACATCTAGTGTGTACATATTTTTAAAAGTGGTGCATTCTTTCACATAACTCTTACAAACATTTTTTCACTTATACATACCTATATACACATTATGCACACATCCTAATCATTATGTAAACTTTTCCACAATTTTCTCATTCTTTAAACTTATGTACAAATTTTCCCACTTTTATGAACATTATGTGTACTTCTATAATACACCACCTCACCATGCCACAAAACACAACTAACATTTTCTTTTTAGTAAGTTAAATTACATATTTTATTTTATCCACATGTGCATAAACTATTCTAAGATAGTTTAGACCTTACCACACATGTCTCAAATGCGATGAACATCAACAATTGGATAGGACAAAATCCATCATAAAGATTAAAATTGGCTCACTTTAAAAACATGTCATGATAAATTTTTTATTCTTCCCAACATTTTTTTCTCATTATAAAATTTAATCATAGAGGAATAATAAAAATCCTTCGATGTTTACTAACTTCTCAATGAAGTCAATCTTAGAACCTAATATTATAAAATAAACCAAGAGAGTAAAAAGGGCTTAAGAGAATGAATTCCCAATTCAATTATGGATACCAATTCCATTATGTAAATCTACATGAGAAGAGTCATTTAAGCTTAGCCTAAGTACTCTGATCCCTTTGAATATTCTTATCAACCCAAGTTATCCATTTGTTAAAGTATGATTATAGTGTTTTGGGTGTCTTATTTTATTTATTATAATGTATTGGTATAGTGTGTATGCAATCAAAAATGCATCATGTCTATAAATTAACCTTAGCTTGGATAAGATAAAGCATACCTACACTTTTGATTGGGAATACATTTGTTAAGCGAGAGTATGACAAATATGGGGATCCACTATACCAGATTAGGGGATCACTTGTCACAATACACCATGCTATGAAAGGTTCCAAAGCCTTTAGTCTAACACAATCAAGTAACAACTCTAAAAGAGTCGTAGGTTTAATGTTCACTCTATTATAATAAATAAGAAATTAAATCTAATCTAGTTCACACCAAAGCTTGTGGCTCAAAGTGGGGGTTACAAAAAAACTAAACTAAATATGCATAGAAGACACATACTCACGTCGATGTATATGGAATCCTAATGCACATGAGAGAAGCATAACTACATTATCTATCTACTCTTACAAATGACAAATAAAGCTAGGAATGATTACCTTGAAGACAAACCCATGGAGCCTCAATCTATCTCTTGGCCAAGGTACTTCACAAGAGAATGTTGTGGTATGTAAGGATAATAAATAAAAATCATCTCTAGGCTACACAACCTATCTATGCATCCAAAAGACTTCTCCATAAGATAAAATTTGTGTCTCTAAGCTTTATTTCTCAAATATAATGGTCAATAAGTAGATGTTCATTCACACTTATTCTTCTTCACTTCTCTCTTCTCAAATGGTTGGAAATGAACTTGTATACATTAGAAGATCTTGCTCAAAATTCTTTTGAATATTTTGGTTGTATAGGGTCGACCCAATCAATCATGTATGTTTTCAGGAGATAAATCACTAGGTCCATAGCTAGGTCAGCCAAAGGGATAACAAAAATCTGAGAAAATAATATCCAAAAATTGTACAAGGTTAACTCATTTAACCATGTATAGTAATTAGAGGCTAAAATTTATACAAGGTTGACCTAGTTGATCTAGTACAGTTAATTGGCAAAAGGGGGTCAAGGAAAGAACAAAGAGGATAAAGAATGACAAATTTTTAGAATGAGTAAGACTAAGAAAAATAAGCTTAGGGTAAATGGTTTGAAGAGATAAGTGTGTAGATGGCAAGTGGATAAAGGGACAAAAATCTTACGAAGCACCAATGGTCCACCCACACCTTTCCTGGTGCACCCCTTAAGGCATGCACATAGAGACATTGAGACTTGATGGATTTCTACAAGATACAAAATGTCAATAATCAATAAAAGTTTGAAAATATTATGTGTATACATATGCCCCATTTGTAGTGCATCATGTGTCATGTAATTGCAACATGGGATGGTGTTTTGGGAAATAACATGATAACATATAGTGTTGATGATAAGTAAAGTGTTATAAATAGAAAATAAGATGAAAAAATGGATATAATTAAAAAACACTTACCTTTACTTACCTTAGTGCTGTAGATAAAGAAGTAAACTACAAGAGAAGTAAAGGGGTCCATTATGAGGAACATCAGGTGAACATGTAGAAGTTAATGCAAAAGTAGCCTAAAATTGAAAGTTCTAGAAGATAGGCATATAGTGGTTAGAAAATGAGCTAAGGAAAAGATATGAAGGTATTAAGAAAAATTGGTAAATTAGAATAATTAAGGCAAGGCTAGAATATTGAAGGCAAATGAATTACAAAAAGATGGCAAATGAATGACAAGTGATGGCAAATAAATGACAAATGATTGTAAAAACATAGTAAATCATGTTGGAAAGCATAGAAAACATAAATGGAAAAAATGAATGTAGACCAAATCATGTTGGAAATAATATAAAACATGAATGGTAAAAAAAAAGAATATAGAACATACAATATCATGTTGGGAAACATATAAAACATGAATGAAAAATGAAATATAAATGTAAGAAAACTTGAACAAAGATATGTAAGAACGTGAAAAGTAAGCTTATGTAATATAGGCAAAAATAAAAACATAAACGATAGAAAATGAAATGTAATTGAAGATGTGAGACAAACTTGAAGAACGCATAAATAATGACAAACATGTAATAATTCCAAATGTCATATATAAGAAAAGTGAAGTCCACAAAAATAAAATAAGAACATGGTGGAGAAATGAAAATAAGAAAGCTCTAAAGGATGAAAACACAAACTTAGTGCTTGTTCAAAGATATAGTGTAAGAAAACACATCCACCTAATGACATGACTAGGATGACAATGAGATGGTGTGGTAAATAAATGGTGTAAGGGTGTAATTCATAGTTTCTCAAACATGTTATTTTGCTCTAAGGATAGATAAAACTAAATCAAAGTAATGATAACATGTTTTTAAGAGGTGAAGCAGAAGGAATAATAGAAGAGGCAAAATAGATTTAGAATCATAATTTCCCTGTCAAGGAGGGAGATGAAATGGGTGAAGGGGAGAAATGAAGGAAAAAATAAAGTAGATAAAAACTTTATCGAAGTCAAGATACTCAAATTAGGTTTGTTAAAACAAAATGACTTTCAATCTTAAGTACTATGAAGAACTTATCTTATCCACACAAGTCTTAGGTCAATAAATGAAGTATATAGATCATCCCATGAAGGCTATATGAATATAATTTAAAATGGACCTACCTCTCCACAACATGTTCCCCATTATTTATGATCCCTTATAGATTTGTCATTATATTGTGAATATTGGGTACTTACGTGAGAAAGTAGGTAACACCATAGATTTTGTTTAATTCTACTATTCCAATCTACTAGCCTACCAAACCCCAATGGACCTCGGCTCTCTATGAGGCCAACTATGGAGTTTGAGCTTCAATTGGAGATAGGAGATGTACTTAAAATCACATTATTTAGTGTGATTTCAACTTTTCATATTTGTATGTTGCCTTTTAGATATCATTATCTTTTGATTCAAATGATATAACTTTTAACTTTCTTGATGGCTTTTTCTATTCCTCCTCCATAAAAATTTGCAAAACCAAACAAGGGTGTTTAAAGATGACTTTCATTTGAATCTTTGGGACTTGATTTCTAAGAGACATAACTTCAAAGAGCATGAGGTCTAATAATATCATAAATCTAGGTGAAATAAAAGTGCTATCTTAACTTTGACCTTGTTTTGCCCAATGTGGAGTGAAAAGAAGGGGAAATCAAGAGGAATGACACATGAAACAATTTAAATGACTTCAAATTGTAAAAATATGAAAAAAGGGAAAAGAGATATAATAATATTAAAGTGTGATTTCTTATGATAAGAATGAGTAAAATTGAGAAAAACATGATAACATAGATTGTTGTGCAAATTCCACATACTAAAAGAATCAAAATCTAAAGTTGAGAACAAGGATTAAAAACATGAAAAGATGGTAATTTTATGAGGAGGTATGGGCCTTATCCACAGTATTACACTACAACTTCATAAAAGAGAAACCCATGAGGGTGCCAATAAGCAAGTGAAAGATAAAGTGAGGTAAGTTAAGATGACAACCACCAATCAAAGATGGTTTTGATATGAGAGATCTCATGAATTGGCATAAGACAACCAATCATGCCCAACACACTCACTCACACACACACACACACACACACACACACACACACACACACACACACACACATATTGATTTAAGTTGAGGAGGATAACTTATTTTTCATAAGAGATAGGTTTAGAAATAGACCTCACCACCCACTTGGTTCATTATTAAATTTTAAATATCCCTTGGTCTTTAAAATAGAACTAGCAAGAATAAAGGCATGGAGTGCAAAGTGAATGTCTTTAATAATGGACAAGGGAATTAAAGGTTATATAGTTGAAGGAACCACTAGATTTTTAATCCATCTTAGAGATTTTAAGTTGGGCAATTCATCCTGTAGAGCATTCTAGTTTTAAGAAGAATGATGAGGGTAAAAAAAACTTGTCTTAAGTTGTTTTCACTAGTCCAAAGCTTTTTCCTTCATGTTCATTGTTATTAAAATATAATATTGTATTGAATTTTAAGGTTAATATCATTACAAAGACCACACAAGAGACCAAGTATCTATAAAAATAAGTTTCTATGCTAGATCCATTATAAAACAACTAAAGAACAAACCATAAGAGATAAAAATAATTATTTCCTTTATTTTATCTTATTCCTAACTAAGAGTAGTCTAAATATAGTACAACAACTTAATAATTTGGTAATACTAATAATAATCCTTTTTTTAAGTACAAAAATATGATTAATATATTTAGTATAAGTGGGAGAGATCACTTACATAATTTAAAGAAGAGAGGAAGAGGGATATTCATCCAATAGTATTAATCATCACAAAAATATTTATTTCTTGCATCTGATTCACCTTTATTTATGCTTTCCTTACACTAATATACACAAAAGTTGTATCATCACTAATTCGGAAGTGTTTTCTTTTCCACAAAAAAAAACCCCAATTATTCAAGGCCAAACCATATTAATTTTAATAACATTAGAAAAAAAAAATACATTCATTCCACTCCATTTACACACGTATATTAAGACATGGCAATGTAAAATGATACAACCAAAGAGAAGGAGCTCACTTTTTGTTTCACATGATTGAATTATGTATGTATGTATGCATGCATGCATGCATGCATGTATGTATGTATGTATATATGTATGTATGTATGTCTGTATGTATGTATGTATGTATGTATGTATGTATATATGTACCATGTATGTATTTATGTATGTATGATTAAATAATAAGGATTGTCTCCACACAAAAATATTTCTTATAGAATTTAATTTTGTAAAATTAACGCATGCTAAATTATATATTAGTTTACACAATATCCTTAAAGAATGGGTTAGAGGTTTCTCTCCATCATTACTCATTAGTTGTTTGTGGATAAAATAAATATGTATGAATATATATTTAATATCTTGTTTACGAATAACAAAAACATGTACTAATATGTATTTAATATCTTGAAGGAATATTGTAAATCCATCAAGATAATAATCCCTAGTGGATATCATTTAAACTGGTTCATATTAAATATAACTTCAATTCTAATTTTCTTGTACAAACTCTACCATTTTAATCAAATGCATATAGTCAAAAATAAATAAATTCAGCCAAAGGGAGGTGTAGTAGATAGTTTAAGATAGAATATCAATCAACTGGATGATCTATTAGTGCCTATACTGACAAGTAACATCCTTTAACATATACACCTAATTGGATTTACACCATCGTCTACTTTAACTCAGTGTACTCACAAAAATTATAACTAAATGCATGTTGTACACATTGGGTAATGGACTGATGAATAAAATATATTTATTTTAACCCCAAGGGAGTATTAAACTTTTATATACAATAAAATCAATATAGATTTATTAACATAAATGCCCAAAATGGGGTGTGACAGTAAATAAATCTAATTTACAAAGACCAATTGACTTTTACATGTAAATCCACACCTAATAGACAGCTATTTAGGTTGAAATAAAAAATAATGTATGTCATAGAGAGTCAGATTAAAAGGGACAATTTCATATTTAAAATGTCACCCAACTATGTAAAATTATAAGGCAAAATATAAAATATACAACTATTCATTCTACATTTAGGAAGAATATCTTGGTTGCAGCACCTATCATTCAATTCAATTAATTACAGCATTTGTAGGATCTTAAGGAACACATATATCTCAATATTGAGTGTTAATGCATATTTTCTAGCTGAATAGAACCCATGTAGCTCCCAAGGTGTTATAATAGTCATAACTAATGCACAACTGCCTCATAAATGGGATGTTGTTATTCAACCATCATGCATCCCTCAATTTGATAAAATGTTATGAGATAAAAAGAGACATTTAAATTTATTAACACATGAATATGAGATTTTACCTTCTATAATCATAATTAATGTGCTAATCTAGTGATTTCTAAGATTTATTTTAGAAGCACAAAAATAACCTACTATAGACCGATTTACACATTATATATATAATCCATCTCAATAGAAAAGAGGGCAATGGCATAGCAAGAGTGGAAGAGTATTTATTTATCACCAAATTTCACTTTGCCTCCCCAATATAAATTTGAAACATTTAAATGTAATACTCTTTTTCTAATAACATCTTAATAAAAGGAAGGGGGTATCCAATAGTGAACTCTTAGCCATTGAGAAAATTAAAACATGCTAAACTATCAACAATGAACAACGAATATCAGAGGGAGAGAAATGAAAACACTTGCCTTAAGAAGAAGGGCAATCCACCTTCATTCCTCCTCCAAAAAAAACCTCCTTTTATGTCCATGCTATATCTCATGTCCTTTAGTCCTGTTGGGTGCATGTGTGGAGCATCTTGATTTAATCTAATTTCTTAGACCAGGCATTCTTAATGTAGGGAAGAGGAACAATTTATTGTTATACCACTACCATGTTGACACTCATCTTGCCTTCCAAATCAAGGTGCCCACCTAGCTTATTAATTTATAGGTATGCATAAATCATAAAGGTTGGCCAATATATGTTTGGCTTCCTAAAGCATGGTTCCATCATTCTTTTATCTTCTCTTAGGCCTCCTCTTTTCTATTTTCACATATATAAAGTTAAGAAAAAACTATTTATTTTCACTATGCATTGGAGTTCCCTTTTGTTTAAGATTTCAATATTTTGTTTATTAAGGAAAATAAGAATAGAATTTCCACGGAATCCTATCTTGTAAAAGAGGTTTTTTGGGATAAGTTCCCCACACATTTTTTGGGTTGATTTTTGATATTTCCTATAATTTATATTTTTTTAAGCCTCCTTAATTCCCTATCCATTGGCTTCTCCCAAAAATATTAACTTGGATTTCTCAAATTTTCATTTATTTAAGATCTAATCAAATCTTATCAACCACCTAATGCATTGGAGTGTGCTTCTTCATTTAATATTTCAATAAAGTTACTCTCCATGATGAATAACTCATTATATCCCTTATTATGTGCAAGCCTCCCTTTTACACAACTTATAACAATTTTCCAAGGAATTAAATTATTAAAAATAGAAGGGGTGAATTAGCCAAAGCAATCGCCTACCCACACCTATTTTTTTAATAACAACAACAACAATAATAATAAGGCATTATATGGAATCATTATAGTTGAGGTGTAAGCAAATTGATTTTTTAATGATGCCATACTTGAAAGGCCCTTTTAAATACGTTGCCTCTATGTTGAGGAAAATATGGATTAAATAATATAGGTGGTGTATAAATTAATAAAATATGAAAAGTGGATAAACATTTTTCCATGATTTAATATCAATCACACTAACCCTTTTCTATGCCATAGTTAGAAATATAGGTCAATATTATAATAACTTTATTGTTTAACCCTGTCAAAACAATACTCCTTTATGCAATTCCATGATGAACTATAAGTGTTATTTGTCCAAAACATAGATAGAGCATTCCTTGGCCAATACATAAATAGTGTGATCAAGGTTAGCATAGCCCCTGATATCATATTTGCAATGTCCTAACATAAACATTTAGCAGATATTAAATTGGAGAGTGATACTTATTTTGCAAGCTAGCTCATCCAGCTTGAGCCTTTATTGCTCATTGATGAGGAAAGTATTAGAAGATGATATAGAAGTTGACATGTGTTAAAATTAAAAAACAAATAGATTTATGAATAATAAGTCCTTCCAATCATTCTCTTGAAGAGCACTCACCATAAGTGTTTATTACACACCTTTTCATTTATCAATCCTCAACTGATCAAGAAGATATAAGAGATAATAAACCTCTTATGGAAAGATGCCAATCAACCATTGTCATTAATAGTCCAATCATCATCATCTAGTAACGCATGGTAAAATAATATGCAACCAATAGTGATTAATTGAATGGCCATAATCATAATGTTAATATGCACCCACCTTTTTCTTTATCATAAAGGGCCAGCTTAAGAGGATTTGTGTATATGATCATAAGATGCACAATGAATCATTATAAGAGGTTCAAAACAACCTCAAATCATGATCACACATTATTAAAGGAAAATAAGTCCAAGATAAAGACAATATCCATCAAAAGACTTGTGTCACAGGGTGGGGCATGACAATTTCTACATACCAATTTTTCTACATCATATTTTATGCATTAACTTTTGTGCACACGACGAACATAAGACAAACTAGTAACTTTTTGAGGCCAAAAATTTCACATACAAACTCAAAATGAAATTTTTGAGGAGGACTAAAAAATGTAATCATATCATGGTTTCTAGGTGTTCATTATGCCACTTTTCTTCTGCTAAAAAACCTACCACTTTTAGACCTTTAATAGACATAGCCACTTCCCAAAGTCTATTGATTCTTGGGAAACACAACTAACTCATTTAGAACCATGTTTTTTCCTTAAATTAAAATTTTATAATATTATTAATTCCCTTTAAGTGTTTTAATGTTGATTATTCCCAAGGATAAAATTATACCATGATAAAATGATAAGCACTTTAACTAGTCTACACAAAAAGTAACCCTTTATATTTTTGGTTGATATAAGATTTAATGTGGACCTAAATGCTCTTACATAAGGATTAGAAATTGAAATTAGTCATCACATGTCTCATCTTTGGAGAATTATGACCTACAACAAATTCATGTAACTTGGTGTGTATAGATGTGAAGAAACCAAATTATGTGCATGGCAACATTAATACACAATCCAGTTTAACTATATTTCCCTTATGGAAGTGGAACAAGTTTCTAAATTTGTCAAATGTGAGAAAGAGTCGATCATAATAAAATAAATTAGTATTAATAAAAATATCTATTTTTCACTTTGGCCATTTTAAAATTCCATTCATTACATAACCATACATCAATTGGTGTTCAAAAAGGACAATATTTAAAAGAGCATCCATTAGAAATGAGAAATAATTTAAAAATGAAAAGTATCTAGTTGAGTTGAAACCATGACCTTTTCATGTATTTTAGACTCTCTTTAAAATCAATGTTGAAGATAAAATCATGTCAACCATACTGAATAATCAAATTGGTGTGATTAATTTGGGTCATAAAACCAAATTTTCATTTTGCATATGATCCCATGCTTCTCGCTTGCCTAATTTTCCAACACATCATGTAGTGACCAAGCTTGTTAGATTCTAACTCACCCATATTAAAATCACCAAAACAATTCTAATGGTAATCCAAAAACTTGTCAACTATAAAAATTCCAAAGGAATGACCTATCTAGCACATCATTTAAGTAATAAATTATAATAACTTTGAAAGAACAATTTTTAATGTTTAATAGATTACAAAGGTCTTGAATAGAGGGGTGAAATTAATAATCAAAGTAATATGACTGCCATTTTAGAGAAATAAAGGTATGTACTTCTCCATCACCATGATAGTGATTGCTAGTCAAGAAAAATACTCCCATACCAAATAAATTTATTGATAGATGTGAGAAAATAGACAACTACCTTGATTGTAAACATAAAAATCCATATCTAGAAATCATTGTAGAATATTGCACACTAAAAATTATGAGGTGGGCATGTGATATCCTTTTCACTCCATGAATAAATATTCATAATCCATTGGGATCCAAAGAAATATCCTAAGAACCTAAGCCTTGAAGTGTGCCTTACCTATTATGGAAAAAATGTTCTTTATTATTTTGCAAGAAACCACCACACTAAAATGAACACTAATTTTTTGGAACACATTCTAAATCCTCTAATTAGTGAGGTAGAATAATATCAAATATACAAAATGCCTTGCGAGGATCAATACACTAGAGTTCCCATTATGAATCATGATTAACTTCTTGTGTAGTTTCTTGAGAAACAAAGATAACATTAGCAACCAAAGGTATACTATAAAACCTTTTCTTACTTGCCATTTTTGAGAATTCAACTTGATTATGAGAAGGCTCTTGAGAAGGCTAAGTTTATACCATGATTGACTTATACATATCATAGTTACAAGAATCCAAATTAGGGTTTGACACTATAGTTTTTTGAGTTGACACACTCATGTTAGGGGTTGTAACAACAACCCTTTTTATTCAGGTCTACGATTTTTTATAGTGGTCCAACCATCTTCATCATTAGATTGATAGTTTTAGGTTAAAGGTTTTGAAATTGGTTTACGTCAAAATGCCAACAAATGGTAATACTTGATTTCATGCTTAGAATATTGACAACAAAAACAATTTATGGGCAAGTTAATATACAACACTCTTTAGATGTTGCAGGTGTTATGTATTTGAATGTTGATGGTCTCCTTAAGGTTATGTGAGAGGTATAATTAAGTGTATATCTGAGTTTGAGGATGTGTCAAAAATAACCTATTACATCCATGGCAAAAACACATAGCGCATTTAAGCGGCCATATGGTTTTGAAAGTGTCAACGAGATAAATGGAGCCCAAGAAATTCAATCCAACCAAAATCTTAAAATTTGTCTATTCAAAGACATTGAAATTGCATGTCTACAAGAGGAAAAAAAATAGAGAGCTAAGGACATACAAGGATATTTTTAGAAACTAAATAAATATGTTGAAAAGAAACAAAATGAAATTAAATTCCTAATAAAATATCCTACCAAAATAAACTATTATAACCATTTATAAACATTATCAAAATTAAGAATTTGCATCCAACCATAAATAATAATGGAACATCTTTTTATTAGTCCCTACCAAGGTAGGGTACTAATGGTTTCAATTTTTAATTCATCCATACATTTTTAGCAAATCATTTTTTTTTAATGCATATAGTTTGAATAATTCTAAAGTTTTGCTAAAGTTTTTCTACGTATAAATTGAAATATTTTAGTGGTTGTTATTTAGGAATATCCATTAGTTTCATCATAAAAATAAAATAACACTGACAACAAATTATAATATTAAATGAAATATTACATGAAATGACATGATAAACTAGTGTAGGGCCATTTGTTCCATAGGCAACGACCAACTCTCTGAACTGGTAGAGACATATACAACATTAGTGTTGGGTTCATAATATTTCACTAAACCAAATTGACTATCTACCATGTGAGATGTAAATTCTAAAATATTATTAGCTTGCTCTATGTCATAGTGAATACCAATGGATGCAACCTCACCCAACACTAACAAACATTTTCTAGGATTTTCCTTAAACCCGCAGTCACATCAAATGTGGCATAATTAAAGGATTTCTGTGCTTCTTCTTTTTCTTGGTGAAAAACACTATCAATTAAACTTGAAAATTCATGAAAGGGAGTAGTTGCACCATCCATACGAAGTTTTTGACATCTAGCTATGATCACTCTAATGTCTAAGCGAACAATCTTGGGCTATAGGTTATTACTACACTTCAAGTTGTCTATTCATTTCCATAGTGAGTACACCTACCACCTCATTTATATAACCATTTGGTTACACAATAGATGTACAATGAAACAACATATCATATTATTTTTTCCATAAACAAACCTCCTTAATTTTGTGCTAAAACCCATAACTTCCACTGTAAATGTTAGTAATCTAGAAATGAGCCAATGTATATGTTTATGGGTTTACATAAATAATCCCATCAAGTTAAAATCCTTCATTATTTTCTCTTTTGATAATGTTAGATCAATAGACATAAATTAATCATGGTCTAGATGAGTAACTATGTTAGGTCAATGAGCAGTTATTAATCATGGTCTTGATGAGTAATTGTGTGGTTCTCCAAAATCACAAAACCGAGCTCTTATTCTAAACTCATATCACAATCCATCATGTTTTCCCAAATTTACTTATAGTTTTTCACAAATAGTGTCTTTCTAGAAGCCACTTCTTAAGGTGTACAATTGAGTACCATATTTCATTTGCTATATATTTTTTTCCTCATTCATGCACAACTTATTTATTTTCCTTGATTTTTCATCATCCTTTTACTTCAATTTGAATATTTAGCCCAAAAAATTAAAATGGACTTTTTGAGAGTCTTCATCACCATTTTTATTTATAGGTATAGGTGATAGATCTCTTGGTAGGATCACATAATAGGTCACTCTCTTAAAGACATGATCATCAAATTCATTGAGTTGCTTTTAAACACCATATGTACATCATAAATGATATGATTCCTTCTTTATTTTAAATTCTATCGAGAATAATTTTCTCATTGTAGTCAATAAATTCTTTCTTTTTTTATATATCTCAATATTTTGTGATTCTAAATCCAATAGTGACTATTATCACCGGTATTTTAAAACAATATCATTTTCTAGATTTATAATATCAACTATACTAGTTTCATACAATGATGAATGCTCTTATAATTATTTGATCTCTTTAAAACATGTATGAGGGTTCAAAATACCTTTGTTCAAATTACTTGTAGCCATAATGTATGTTGTGTCCTAGCTGAGAGCTATGTATCTGTTGGATTATTCCTACGACTACCTGACTGATTGTTACTGGGTACCACTCTCGACCTCGATTAAAAACTATTGGTTGTTCAATTATTTAGATGAAAAGACCGTATATTTTCAGATTGAGATACTAGATCTGTCCAACTTGAGTGAAGAAATGAGTCTTCCTCTTGAACTCCACTACATTCCAATGAACCCAACAATAGTGTCATCAAGAGATGAGGTTCATCTTGGGATCTTCTCCACCTCATTATGATTGATATGCTAAAAATGGAAAAGGCATTCTACATATTTTTGTAGTAGTTCCTTTGAAAACTCAAGTGCGAAACTACTTTGGTTGTGAGCAAAACCTTGGGTATCTAATAATTTTATTTTTTGGTTTAGAAAAATTGGTACGAACATCCTCCAAATCATCATTTTTAGTATATTGAATATGATATAAAAATATCTTCATTGAATGCTCTTTTTCTAATATTTAGTGGTGTTTTGTGTAAATAAATTTTAGTTTAGTTTACACCCCATAACACATTGTGAGTCATATCCCAGGTTTTAGTATTTAGGATTTGATGTACCAGATACATGAATTAGAAAATATTCAAGTTTTATAATGTTCTAATTTTCTTATCTAGTTAGATTATGGAAATCAATAATTGTGATATAGGGCATTGCTTACACAATTTTTCCTAATATTAAAATTTATCAAACTTAATGTTGCATACCCAATCCACATAATTAAATATGGGATATGTGCCTTCAATAAAATTATCACTTTTAATTTGTATATATTTAACTTATCCATGTGTTGAAAAGGGGCCACAATTCTGGTCTAACAAGATAAATTGCTTAACATAAAAACTTTTACCATGCATTTGGTTCAAATACATAACTTGCATTTTACATCACCATTTTATTTTTAATATTTTAATTAATCAAGAAACTCTTTGTACAATAATGATTAAATTTATATTATATCAAAATGCCAAGTAAGTGATTAAATAAAATAATTTGAAATATATTAAAATTTTATATAGGGTATTTGTAAACATACAAGAGTAAATGTAGTTGAATATCATTTCACTACATTACCTAGATGTTAGGGTAGATAGAGAATGTGAATATATATTCAGTGTTATGTGATTGTAATTTTGAGTGGGAACTCGATCTATGACATATTTATAATTTAACAGTGCCCTTTTAACTAGTGTGAACTAAATTTTCATTATAATTGGATCCCTGACTTCTCAAAACTCATGAACATTATAAAATATACCTCTAAATAATAAAAAAAACTATTTTAGAATAATCATATAAAGAGGCCTACATACCCATCACCCAATGATTGTCTTATAGATTTCAATGTAGCTTCTCTACATTTAGACTATTGTCTCCACTTTAAAATATAGTTATAATTGCTACATTTAATCTTATATATGAATAATTTTATCCATCATATTTAAAATTAACATTGTCCCGTTTTATAGTTTTAAACTAGATGCAGTTTGCATTTGAACTCATATTTTATCATGTTGAAAAACTACAAAAGCTAACAAACAACTTCTTATTCACCACCAAATATGGGAAATTATACCTTTCACTCCAATCAATAATACTTTGACTATAACTAATCATAATTAATCCCTACATATCATTCACTGTTGCACTGGGTTTACATTGCAAATTGATATGTAAATTTAACAATAAATAATTTTCAATATTTTAATTCTATTTTATGATAATTTTTTTTTTGGAAAAGTATAAATACAATCATATGAATTGTGGTACAAATCCAAATTTTAATAGATAAAAATCTACATAGGTAAAAATTGAAAAAAAAAAAACAAAAAAAAAAAACATGTCTATCACTAACACTTTGCACATGTGTAAGATACATCTAAAGAGATATTTCACATGTGTAAGATACATATCAACATACACATTTCATGCATGTAGCATGCATATCAACAAAATAACATAATCTTACCAATGTCTTCTTGCACTTTTGGTTAATCACTCTGAATCAATAATTTGTCATACAACTAGTCTCCTTTTTATAGCCTAACTTATTTGTGTAATAAAAATGTAATTTATCAATTAAAAATCTATGTAATTACTTCAAGGCAACATTTTTATTTGTTATTTATGTCTTTAATATAGCTCCTTTGCCTATTTATATTATATTTAACATTTTATTTTTATCTACTTTTTTATTCATTGCTTACTTTTCATATTTGTATTTTAACATATTCAAAATATTAACTTTTTAAAAAAAAATTATATACTTAATATCTTTAAGTTACAAACATTATTTACTACTATTTTCCCATATATTATTATATTTTCTCTATTTAATTTTTTTATTCCCTACCTACAATTCATTGCTACAATAAACTTACATTATAAATATACATGTAAATATGCAATTATGCTTATTCAAAGAGGAATGTGCATTGTCAATACTTTGACAAGAGAAATTAATAGTCAACATTTGATCTACAAGCCTACCAATAGACATGTCCAAGTATATATATGCGGGGTCATTGATGTCAAGCAGTGAATTGGACTGATATGTGTGGTTAGGTAATATATAATACACAATTTTATTTTAAATAGAGATTTCAATTATTATTTAAATTACTTTTTTGTTATACATCTTAAAATAAAGACATCATAATCAATGTGAAAATCTTTAAATGTATTCTTAGTTTATTTTTTTATAGGAATTTTTTTTTTTGAATGAAAGGAGACTAATTTGAAATGAGTTTGGTACAATTTGTAATATGAAAGAGCTTCTCTTCAAAAGAAAATAGTTCAAAGGAAAATGGTATGTATAATTGAAAATCTTAAAACATAAAAAACACAATTTATTTTCTAGGAATAGAGAATTTTTTTTTTTAATCAAATTTGAAAAAAATTAAAAATGACTTCAAATTTTTATTTATTATTTTAATCATAATACAAATTATTAGGTTATTCAATTTTTTTTAATAAATAGTTTAGACAAACTATTGCTCCTTAAGGCATCCTCATGGAAAGAAAGTGAGTTTGATGTTGCGATTGTGTGTACAAATATTGTGATTGCTATAAAAATTATTTTAACAACACTACATTTTAAATAAATATTTGGATATCAAAGAGAATAATATTCATATTGGCCCATTTTATAAGATTAATGAATATTTGAACATTTCTAAATTTTTTGAAAATACCCTAAAAACATTTAATAATTTAGACAAAATAGTAACAAATATTTTTACTTTATTTAACACAAAATCTATTCACACAATGTGTATCCCTTAACACAATTCATGTTTGACAAGATTTATAATGCTTTTAGAATTATTTTTCAAAAACCAATAAATGCCATAATATTAATTTTTTTATAATGCATTAACAAGGCTTGAGGGGTCTCTTTCCTAATAAAAAATACCAAAAAAGATTACACAAAAGAATAATTATAATAGGTAAGAAAACCTAGATAAAAGAAAACATGAAAACTTATAAAAATACAAGATTTTTTAACAAATAGAAAGATCCCCTAAAGACTAATAATCTCCCAAAGATCCAAAAACACTGGTGAGACCAAGAAATCCAAAACCCTAAGTTTAAAATAAAAACCAAGAAATGAAAATCTAAATTCACATCACTTCATTATCTCTCAGTGTCAAGTTATTATTTTCTTTCTTCCCTATGAGAAAGAAGACCCTTCATCGTCCATTGTGAACCCTCAGCTATGGAGTTCAAAACATCCAAATGTAATCTTTTTACTTTTATCCTTCTTCCTATGTGCTTTGGAGACCCATAGTTGGATTTAGTTAGTAAAGATTTTGTTTGGGAAATGGTGTGAATTTTTGTGTTACCCAAACCCTCCTCATCCCCATCTTTTGAATAAGTGTCATCATTATCTTTCTATTCGTCTAGGCCTTTCAATCTAGTTGTGGATGCTTGACCCTCGTGTTCATCCTATTGGGACGATGACTCTTCAAAATCTTGGGAAGCTTCCTTTTGAAATAAATCCCTATTGATCTCTACTTTTGAGTCCCTAATTATGTTGATCTAGTGTTCTTCACAATTATTTACCACTACACCCTTCAATAAAGAAATAGGTGCTCCATCATTTATGCAAGTACACTACCTAAATCTTCCCTAGGATTGCTCAGCTTTGACTTGGCTTGTTTCATAGCCAAATAATATAAGGCCTTAGATTTCATGACTATAATCCTTTCTCTTAGGATCCATTTCTAGAAAAATACACTTATCTATGATTTCATTTTGGGGAGGGAAAAGTTACTATCTTATGCCTTCACTTGTTACATGCACATCACCTCACAAAAAGCCCTTTAAAATCCACATGATGTAATCACTGTCCATTCTAGGAAGAGATACAAAAAGAAGCAAAAACATGATTGGAAGGATTTAAAAAATGTAAGCTCTGGTATAGTTTTATTTCATTCCATTCACCAGTAGATCAATATTGAAAAAATAACCCACCATCTTGTTAGTAGTTTGACCAAAGCATGCTTTCTCAATGTCAAAGGAAGGTTATTCAATAGAATCCATATGGGAACCTTATCAATCTTATTTATTGCACAATCAAAAAAAGACTTCCACGAGCAAAGAATTGGCCTATATCAACCATAGAACCAAGGACCATCAAATCACAAGAAATCGTAATCTTCTTTAGACAAAAACTTGATTAGGAAAAATCTACTTTTAAGTGAAATTAAGCCAGGGCACCCAATGTTCTTCCAAATGTTTTCCATCTAACAGTAAATTTATGATAATGTTGGATTCTTTCCAAAAAGCATTACCATAAGCGAACAACCCTCCATTTTTGACATCAATTAGTCTGTATCATCCTCTGAGAGACTCAAATCCACTGCCTCCTTTGCCATCCAATGTGGGATATCACCAAAAATTAATTCAGCTCTCTGTTATTCTCTATCTAAATCGAAACAAAAGAATTCCCCTATAATTCACCCTCCACAAGTTCTTCCATTACGGCCTTCATGTTGTCTACACCTAAACCCTCCCCCATTCCACTACGTTCCCATTGTTAAAAAACCCTCTCCTTTATCGAGGATGACTTGACCAAGATAGGGGAAATGTGATTGAGCTCCTTTGAAATTAAGGTTTTGTAAAGAGTTATGCAAGAATGGAATGGATTAAAATGGTTTTTACCTTTTCGAAAAAACCAATTAATCGTTAGTCCTTTCCTCCACTTGCCATTCCTCTCATACAATCCTCGACACATTGCCCTCTCCACACTCTTTCAACTCAAAAATATTTCCATGCCTCAAAAAATCTTTGATAAAACCATATGTTTTGTATATCACGGCTTACAAATAAAATCTACGTTATCCAAAATCTGCTTCATTACTTTTAAAACCCTGATCGTTCCCACTATACTTCCATCTCTTACACCCTTTTATCCTCCTTCAGTGATCGTTTCCCCATTCTCCATTGCCCTACCTACTACTACCATGAAATTTCCGTAACTCATCGCAATCCTGTCTTTACCGACACTTTTCTTATCCATGCCTGCTCAGTGTATTAATCTAATGGAATGTATATTTTCAAATACACCAAAAATTGGCTAGGCCATCCTCTATTACTTTCCACAATAGTAAATCAAACACCTAAATGTTCTTTTTTATATAATTTTTGGTGCAAATTAATATCACATTATGCATTTGGTTTTATATACATCACTTATAGGTGTTTTTTATATTTGTCTTATGTACTGCTCGATGTGGTTGAATATGTAGGGAAATGATGGATGACATCACAAAGTAAAGAGGGAAAAAATAGTCATTCTACAAATGAGGGGGAAAAAAATAAAATTAAAAACTAAAGATCGATCAAGTTCAAGCGGAAGGTGGGGTAGCTACACAAGCATGGGGCACTATGGTTTGAAATCAGGGCATGGAAAATTGTGGAACTTCCAGAAGAAGAGTGCAGACTTCAGTATTAGGACTATGGACATCGGTGATAGGAAGGAGGATTCAAAAACGCCATTAGAGAGCAGGACATGCCTACAAAGGGGTTTCCTAAACCTCGATCATGTTAAAACAAATTTTTACAATGAGAGATCTCCAGAAAAATAGTTAGGTTGTGTGAGGGCTTAGCAGATTACGTAGCCTAATCATTCAATTGTTCTTCAGAAAGATCCTACATGTGTCAAATCTAAAATAGCTTAGTTTGAAGCTTGAAACGGTTTGGATAATGGGTCACAAGTGGAGGGCGACTGCGCAGTTCTGTCAAAAGGCATTACCTAGCGGAATGAGGCCAGAAGGGGAGTAATTAGTCCCGTTTCAGATAACTTTGTTTCTAGAGCATCTGCCAAGGCACGTTTGGTTGGTTCCACAATCAAGAACAATGAACAGAGGTGGGTCTATATTGAGTGCAAGAATGTGAAAAACATTTGACATGCCTGTTCTAATTTATGTAGTGCTCGACTAGAAAAGGACCAAGGCGGTTTTTCTTCACCCTTTGTGACAATTAAAGCTAGAGTAAGGATGCCTGTAATGGCTATGTCAGGCTCAGCATCACCTTCATTCTTTTTGGGTGGCATTCTAGTGTCATTTTCAGAGGATACCAATGATTTATAGATCTTAGACCAAGCCATTTTGGACTTGGATTTGACTTTTGGCAACCACAACTTATTTAGAAAGTATGTGGGCTCTACACTCTCATTCCCTAATTGTGAGATGGGATTCAACATCTTTCTCTTTCATTATGGTCAGTCATGGCTTCTTCCAAGTGGTTTTCAGTTGTGCAGTTGATCGGGATTACATTTGGTTGTTGGGTCTTTGGTTTGTTGCCAGCTTTGAAATATGTTTTTGCCCTTGGTCACCCTTTTTTGACCCTGAAGAGGTGGAGATCATAGTGGCACCTCCTTGGCTTAGGTTATACAATATTCTGCCAATTTTAAGGAAACAAGAGCACATTATTAGGGTGATCAATTAGGTTGAATCCTTTGTTAAATTGGATGAGAGGTTTGAAGTAAAAATATTTTTAGAACCTGCATGATTGTTGATTTATACAAGGCCCTTTGCCATTCTATTAGGCTTTGTTCATCTCATGACTAGTGGATGTAGTATCTCAACTTTGAGGACCTTCCTTTTAGATGTTTCCGATGAAAACTCATTGGGCATAAGGATGCAAGATGTTCTTCAAAGGGTTTTTAGAGTCTGGGTTTATGCTTGCAGATGGTTTGGAGGAAGAAAGTTGGGAATTTCGATCAAGAATTATTATGGTAGAATCTTGGCATCTTTTATAATCCATCAGGAGTTATCCCTCCCCCCTCTGGTTGGGGATCCCTCACCAAGGAAGGAGGTTGATTAGATTTCAACTAAGGCCCAAGTTGTATCTTCGAATCTTATTCCTCAAGCTTCAATTGGTTCCCCTTGTTTCCCCGCTTTGGATAAATAAAAAGCACATTTTTTTTTTTTTGTCTAAAATAAAAGATGCAAAAAAGAGGCTCAAAGGCTAAGATTAGATGCAGAAGAAATGATAGAGTGATGAAAATTACCCCATGTCCAGCAGTGATTCAAAAGTGCCGAAGCACAACATAAAAAATTTGGGGATCAATCAATCAACAGAAAATTATATTATTTGAGAAATATTACAACTATATAGGACTTGTCCTATAACAATTCTCCTTAATTATAGATTGATTGTTTTAACAACTAACAACCAATAGTTCATTTATATTTTTTTTTTCCCTATATTAGCATGTGTATAATAACACCTTTATTCTCTCTTCTAAATATAATATGTTCACATTAAAATATCCTAACATTCCCTTCTCTAATGTAAATTCATGGATGTCAAGTTTAAATGATAATGCATCGAAATACAATATTAAAAGAACTTTTTATAAAATACGCAATCATAAAATTATTTCAAAAATTTATTACAATACGAAAACAGATTACCTTTACAAACTTATTTGACAAACTTTCAACACAAAACACATAATAACAAAAGATGAACAAAATTATAAAAAATAACTCAACTTTATAATAAAAAATTCAAAATGACACAAAATAACAATACTACTAACAACTAAAAAAATAAAAAATAAAATAAACCTAAAAATAAATTACTAAAAAATTAAACAATTTTGAAAAAATACAAGAAAAACAATAAATTAAAAAAAAAACATAATTTTAACTATTGTTCTATTAAAATCTAATACCTAAACTACATACAAACCATATAAAATAAAAACCAAAACCTAAAAAGACAACCATACTTCAATAAATAAAACCAGCACATAAAAAAGAGGGAAAAAAATTTAAAAATTAATTAAATTTAAAAATCTAAATTAAATCTAAAACATAATCTAGAATATGACACATCGATCTTAAACTTTAAATATAAGAAGAAATTTAAACCCTTAAAATAGAAACAAGATCTGAAATTCAGACTCAAATATATATATGCCATAAGTAATGCCGCCGTGTGGAGGAGAGAGGCCGAGGATGGTGGGAGCAGGCCGAATTGGTGGTGGACAGCAAGGCAGTGAGGGAGCCGAAAGTTTGTGAGATGAGCATTCTGCGTGGAGGCACCAATGTGAATGCAAGCTGAGTGAGCCGTGAAGGAAGCTATGGACAGGGAGATATCTGAGTAAAATTGAGATCTGCAGTGAAAGCACTGACCAGGTGGGCAATCGATTTAGATAGCTCGCCAGTGGTGAAAAATACCACTTTTCAATTGCAAACAGCTCGTTGTATTTGCATAGTTTTCTCAAATCATTTCTGGGTTTTCTTCACCTCTTTCTAAAATTTCCAGAACGTTTTGAAATTCTGATTTTTGTTCACATTTGATGGAGAAATCGTTATTTTGCTGAACCTGCCGTTCGGTCTGCTGTGCGTTGAGATCCTCATGCTGCAGTAGTCATCGATTCTTCCACGACAAGCATCTACCAGGCAAACGAATTCACTGATTTCCACAGGCTCACTCTACCGGCTTTCGCTTCTACGCTGCACATCTCGGGCTGCTCTGCCAACAGTTCATAGGATTTGATCAGCAACTTTGAATTTGCATTTTCTGCGTGACTCTACGCTAACCTATTGAATGACCTCACTCAGGGTCTTCATTTCATATTCACAGGCAAAGCAGACTGGAACTGCCCCTCACAACACTCAGGATCTCATTATGAATCGGTCTGATACCAAATTATTGAACAGAATGAGACTGCTTAATTTTATTGAATGGCAAGAGGCGTATATATATATAAAGAATAAAATTGGTTAACAGAATGGTAATCATGTAACCGCTATGCAAAGCTGTATAACGACTACGCCTAATCACATAACCTGCCACCTAATCATCTAACCGGCTATAACAGATCACCCAACTAAACAATGTAATATTTAAATTACGCTAACATGAGTAACTTCATGATTCACTATAAATGGAATTCTATGGTGGAAAGCAGGGCTCTGGGAGTTCCATTGATGATGTGCTTCATGTATGTAGAATATGATTCTATTGTTTATTTCTAAAATGTTATTATTGGATGAGGAGACCTTACTTTTTTAATCAGACAATGTCATCTCCTCTCTTCCAAATAAATTGAACTCTTTTTCATGTGAGGCAATAGATCGCAGGGAAACCACCTCCTTCTTGTTGATATAGATTGTCATAACATCCTCATTCTCTTCATTATGTCTATAAAGAATGTCTACAGGTTTTGCTTCTTCAAATGTTACACTCATGGTGCATGAAATTTTTAAGAGAAACAAATGAGAAAGACTATTTTTTCCCATTTTATTATAGGACAATAATCCTACAACCCTGGCACTCTAAGATATGACATATGCTCAATACATTTCATTCAAAATTCTTAAAGCATACTCAACAAAATAATTTTATGTATATCATAAGACCATAGCATTCAATTTATTCTCCTTCCCTTTGTCGTGGATTGAATGGGTTTTTTATTAAGTCGCCTAAAATTTATGAGTGAGAAGGCAACCCAAATCAATGAATGCCAGCTATAGAGATGGTTGTGACTTCATGATAAGATAGCAACAATAATAGAAAAATGAAAAATACAATCATCAACATGTCTATGTGAGTTTTTCTATTTTTTCTTGTCTTTCCATAAACTGCAAAATGTGTGAGGCTAAACAAATCAATAGGTGTTGTGGGAGAAACTCAATAGATGTTTATGATGTATGATTCACTTGTTTATTTCTAATTACTATCTTCATGAATTATATATTTTGTTCACAATTTTGAAGTTAAGAAATTTAAAACTAATTTATAATACACACACACATTACATAATTAATTATAATATACAACTATGTTATAATATATATATATATATATATATATATATATATATATATATATATAACTAAAATTTAATATATAAAATATTATACTTATATGGAAAAGCTATACATCAAATTGGAAGATGGTTAACGATTAAATCACACTCATTAATAGTCATATATTGTTAATTTGATTGATTACATATATATCAATATCCTCCTCATTTAACGTTGTTTTCTTGCAAGTGCATCACCAACATGGATTAAACATTATTTACATTCCATATTACATTTAGAATTTTTTTAATTGTTCAAAATAGAAATCCATAATAAAATATATACTAGGGTTTTAAAAATTTGCAAAAATTAGAATTAGAAACACCTCTCTCTATTTCTTTTATTGGAAATGAATATGAAAGAGTGAAAGAGGTGGAAAGGCCAACGTTAATGATGAACATCTATATAGAATTGTAGTGGTGATAACACTAATGATAAATATGATGCAAATGCAATTTAAAGTGCCTTTCTAATTTACACATATAAAAATATTTGATGTGTAGTGATTATTTTTTCAAGCTTTTGTTGATTGGTGACTCAAAGGTTAGTAAATCTTGCCTTCTCCTTAGATGTGTCGTGCCACTAGATTTGAAACGTGTACCAGTTTCAAGCATGTCTACTTCCTCCAGTTTTAGATTCATGTGAGGGTTAGTATATGTGTTTCTTGTCCAATCCTTCTTGTGCCATTCTCCATACTTGGTTATCTCGATGCAAAAAAAGATCTGGGTGTGCATAATGATGCATTGAGCTCCATGTTTCCACCCAAAGAGAGGGGAAATTATTTAAGCAATAGACATGAGGATTATATGACAACCAGATCTTTAAGGGATCATTATAAAAATAGAGACAAAAAAAGGGAAGATGAAATTGAAACTTCTCTCATGAACAGGGGGAAAAAGATAAAACTTAAAATACCTAAAAAAAATATGACCTTTATAAAATGTTTAAAATCCATTAATTTTATATAATTTAAATTCAATCTTTAAATATGAAATAGCACTAGTATTTTACACTAAGATGTTTCACCAAACTATATCCTACTAATTAATACTTTCAACCGTTACTGTACTTTGGCCAACTATTAGCACATATGTTCAATACATATATATTAAAAAAAAAAATAGGATATATGTTCAATAAAAAAATGTCAGTGGTATAAAAAGTATAACAGACGAATAATGGTTTTTAAAATTAATGTGCAGCAACAGTTAACAAAGTCAAGATCCATATACATTATTTTAAGATTGACTCCATCACCACAGATTCATTGCACTCGCATAACAAATATCCCACGTGTTTATGAGACCCACATTATTGGCCGCAAGTGGAAATAAAAAATGTTAAAATTAGAGAGATTGAGATGGACATGTATTTTTTAATAAGTGGTTTTGTTTAACACGACACGAGATGGAGATGCATTTTTTTATACGACACAACTGATTGAAGTAATTATTTATTATGGAGTTGTTCAAGTTTGGGCTATATAAAGCAATGAATCTACTTCTCATACACAACCTAAGCAAGTGTTGTTTGTTCTCCGTTTGCATTTACTATTGATTAAAATGGTTACTCGCATGAATTATTTCACCCGAGGCGTTTTTGTGTTGATTTGTTGTTACAGAAAGACTGTTATGGGAACGGATCCCGATCCCAAGCAAGATTTCTGCGTTGCAGACCTTCAAAGCAAAGGTTATTTTTTATAATGGCGATTCTTTTTAACATTATTATTATTATTTGTGTCTGTATATATGTAGATGGCTTGCTAACAGCTTGATTGAACAGTTTTGGTGAACGGGTTTGCGTGCAAAGACCCAAAGGCTGTTTCAGCAGACGATTTCTTCTTTGCGGGTCTGGGGAAGCCGGGGAACACAAACACTGCCGTCCGCAGCATCGTAACGCCGGCGTTCGTTGAAGAGGTACCTGGCCTCAACACTTTGGGAGTATCGATGGGCCGCATCGACTTTGCAGAGGGTGGACTGAATGCTCCTCAATCTCACCCAAGAGCCTCAGAAATTCTTTTTCTAATGGAAGGCAATCTTCTTGTGGGGTTTATTGATACTAACAATACGTTTTTCTCCAAAACGTTGGTGAAGGGAGATGTGTTTGTGTTTCCCAGGGCGTTGGTGCATTTCCAGCTGAATGTGGGGCATGGAAACGCAGTGGCCTTAGCTGCATTTGATAGCCAGTTTCCCGGAATTCTGACCATCGCTAATTCTCTGTTTGCAGCAAATCCTCCTCTACCTGATTCCGTGTTGAGCAAGGCCTTCCGCATCAGCCCCAAACTTGCGGGTTACATTCAGGCGCAATTCAAGTATGATGACATACTATATGAAATTACACCCTAACAGTATGAAATAAAACCACGGAGGGAAGGCCTTCTTTAATGTATGTTCGCAAATTTTCTATGTCACCTTAATAATACAAGCTTGATTGAACAGTTTTGGTCAACGGGTTTAAATTCAGGCCCAATTCAAGAATGACGGCATACTATTTGAAAATACATGAAATAAAACGACGGAGGGAAGGCCGTCTTTAATGTATGTTCGCAATCGTCTCTTTTTTAATACGTTTTAATTAATAATTTATTTGCGTAGTAAATTTTCATCCCCTTTCGATTTTTAATCGTCTTCTTTTGGTAGATAGGTCACAAATTTGGAACTTGGTTATCATTCCATTTCATGATAGCACACTATTGTTTTTGGGCCCATTTTCCCTCCTCTAATACTTAAAAAATATATATTTTAAAAATATTTTTAACGTGTATTTTTAAAGTTATTTTTATTTTGAAATATGAATTGTGTTGAGAGTTGAGATTTTTTAAGTTGGTTATAGTTTTTGGGAAATAAATATTTATTGAATTTTTTTGAAAAATCTCTACAGGGTTATTTCATTGGATTAATACTTTATATATATATATATATATATATATATATATATATATATATATATATATATATATATTTTAAAAATATTTTTAACGTGTATTTTTAAAGTTATTTTTATTTTGAAATATGAATTGTGTTGAGAGTTGAGATTTTTTAAGTTGGTTATAGTTTTTGGGAAATAAATATTTATTGAATTTTTTTGAAAAATCTCTACAAGGTTATTTCATTGGATTTTATTATAAGATGGTGAGTACACAGGGATCATTATGCTTCCATTTTTTAAGTGAGGCATTATTATTATTTTGGAATCCTTTACAAAATATTTAAGATAAGTGAATCGTTTCAAATCTTTTTTCAAATAAACTTTTTTTTAAAATTATATTCTTGAAAGTATTATATAGAATCATTGAATTACATAGAATGTCAAAATATTTATTTATATTTTAAAAATAAATATATAACAGATTTATGATATTGAGTAAGCATATATTTAAATCAATGAGGTCTTTTAGCTAAGCAGTGATGAGCAAGGGGCATACATCTAATTTAGTGAACCCTTTTTTGAAACTGATCTTTCTAAAAAAAAATCTCGATGAAATAAAACGGACGATGATTCAAACCCTATGCAACAGGTAGAGGGTGTGGGGCTTGTAGCGATGCTTGGCCCTGCAATAGCTCTATGACTATATTCCACCCCCTCGTGTCTGGTATGGCTCTAAAATGATTTGCAGCTAGGGTTTTGATGATTCAAGGTCTTGGGTTTTCTTATAGGGATGTTACTCACTCCAAAATCCCTTTAGCTTCAACGTCCCCTTTTTTTTCAATAGTCCATATATTATGGAAAAGATGGGTGTGACCCCAATTGTTAAGATCTCTCTCCCAGAGCTAACAAAGTCAATTTATGCATTCAAAGAGTTTGCAATTATCTGTAGGTTTAATGGCTTTTGGCATCAATTAGAAGAGTTGCTACATTGGATTCATTCCACCTGCTCCAATGATTGTGAGGTCCAATTGCGTTCTAAAAGTTTTTTCATAATCCAGTTTTATTTGAATATTGATTATCAAAGGGTGTTTATGAAGGGTCCTCGGGTCTGGGGGAGACTTGGTTTCTTAATTTTGACCCCACAACTATGGTGGTGTTCAAACTCTCGGTGTGGCTTCAGCTCTCGAATCTACTTGTTCCACTTTGATAACCCTTAGTTTGTGAAGCTACTAACAACATGCTAGGGAGATACATAAATAAGGATAATGTTTATCAAACAAGGGATTTTTACTTTTTGCTCGTATATGCATGGAGGTTGATCTTAGCAAAGACCTAGCAGATAGGATAGAGTTGAATCATGATAATTTTCACTGGCTTCAAACTTTGGAGTATGAAAACACTGCATTTAGATGTCATTTTTTTTTACTTTTGCCCATATTTGCATGGAGGTTGATCTTAGCAAAGGCCCATATTTTGAGTTAATGAAAACACATAATTCATTTTTTACTGGTAATTGATTATTAGTTTCACTTATTTATGAAAATATATAAACATATAAACTTCAGATAAATCCATTGAAAGATAATTAATCTCATTCTATTATAGGTATTGGATACTTTCTTTTCCTTCTTTCTTTCGAATATATAAAATCTATTATATTTTTATGTGTTCCCCACATAAGTCAGTATATATATATATATATATATATATATATATATATATATATATATATATATATATATATATATATATATATATATGTATATGTATATGTATATATGTATATGTATATATGTATGTATATATATGTATATATATATGTATATATATATGTATATATGTATATGTATATATTTATGTATATGTATATATATATGTATATATGTATATGTATATGTATATCTATATATATATATATATATATATATATATATATATATATATATATATATAATTTAGGTTTATATATTTTCTTCTTCTTTCATATGTGTGAGAATACATATTATTGACGCAAAAGAAAACATGTAGATATAAAATTTGTATGCCTATATTTTTATAACCAAATTTTATGTATGTTGGAATGTGAAAAATAAAATTCTTTCTCTTTCTACACATAAATATTAAATGACAATCTTTTGAAATAATATCTTTTTAATGTGGGAATTAGTATAGAGGTAGGAATTCTATTAGATTCATGCCTTTAGATATTTTTAAAGTCCTGAATATTATTTTAAATATAATTATAAGTATGGAAATAAACAATAAAATATAAAAAAATTGATTTCAAAGTATATTCTCATTATTATTGTACAAATATCAATTAGGGTTATATTTTGGATCATGGTAGCATCATTTTTAAATCGTATTGGAATAAATTATTTAAATATTATACAAGGTTTGATGTATGAATGAGATGTGCTAAATGCTACTATTTGGGTCACAATATCATCATTTTTAACTTTAGAATCGAACTGAAGTAAATTATTTAAATACAATACAAGATTTGATGCATGAGTAAGATGTGCTAAAAGCTTTTGAGTACTTGAAAAGAGAATCTCTATATATCAGTCACACATAAAGAAGTGATTTTTTCATACACCATGATGTGTAATGTATGGGAAACAAATAGACATATAATGGAAGAAATACACTTGGAAAATGAAACAAAGGGAAATAAAAGTTGACACATAACACTCATCGATGCAAGGATAATGCATATTGCAAGAAATTGGTTTGAGTTGCAAAATAATATGCCATACCACTACATGGAAAAGTGAACATATCTAAAATTTAGTATTCCAAAATGCATAAAAAGTCGACAAAAGTGAAAAATTATAAAGAAAATACTGGTGATACAAGGAGTCTATTTAAAACTATAAATAGAGACATTGGCCTCTTATTTAAATAGATCATACATGTTAGATGCTTTGTAGTTATTGAGATAATATCATTAGGAAGATGATTTTAACTAGGATTTAAAAGATAAAAAATCTAACCTTTGCATTTTGTATGTAAAGAGAGTTTATAGGATAAAATATTTAACATTTACAGTTCATATGTAAATATCAACCTTCATGGAAAACATTGTAGACCATATGATTTTTTTAATCTTTAATGAATTTATATTTATTTGAATGCAAAGATTCGTTATTTAATTTTGATGAGTCTAGTTATATTGATCTTATTTTTTATATGAATAAAGTTTATTATTTTTTTATAGTATAAATTCATGTGCATGAAACTACATTTATTATTTGTTCTCTTAATGAGGTATCTTAAAGTTATCTTACTATATTTCAGATGATAGCTCAAGTATTCTATATTAAGTGATATACTAATGTTTTAAATATGAGTGTCTTCATATATATTATCCAAGATTATGTTTTCATAGAACCTTAATTGATCTTGAAAAATCACATCATTTTAGGTTTTTTATCTGGACTTTTTTTAACAATGAAAAAAAATTACCATTGTGATTGGTGTTATACATATCTAGAGCTTGTGGAGGATTGGTTTTAAGAAAAATATTTAAATCATTCAAAGGATATGATCATAAGAAAAAATTTGAAGTCAAAGAAGTGGCTACATTACGATATGTAGAACGATATGTTATATGAAACCTATTTCTTCTATGCATTATTGGAGTACATCCACACATGATTAGTAGTGAAATTATAGATATAACATGTTTAGAATCAATATCAGGTTAAGTGACAAATGAAATTACATGATAAATAGAAAATATATGTGAATTTTATTTGGAGAGGTGATTTAAATAGATACTTTATATAGTTTTCTATTTCAACATATTTTTTCCTAGAGTTTTCTATACTTTTTGGAACTGGCCTCATCCTTTCTACTTCATCAAAGAGAGAACTGCAATATATAAAACCCAATGTCTATGAATACATGGGTCTACCATAGGATTAGAGATAGGAATCCATCATTGTTCATTTAACTTTTCTCACTGTTGATTCCTGCTACAACTTTGTTTATAAAAATATTTAGAATCTCTATGTGCTCTTTGAAAGTAACTCTATTTCAATATTGATATCATGTTAAGTTGTTAAAGCACATTAAATGTTAAATGTGGCATTTTATGATTGAATTTACATCCATTTATTATTATAATTTGATTATGACTATTATTCTGATTTTGTTGAAGAATAGAACCAATCCATCTACATGTCTTCATCATGCTGCTTATGTGAATCTTATATTACTTCTCATCTAAAACAATGTGGAGTATGTTATCATCCCTCTATACTTAGTCAATTCTTAGAATGTGAGGTAGGTTGTGGGGTTGCAGAGCGAGTTTAATAACTATCATATGCGATTAATCCTACTTTACTTTATTTCATATTGAGCAAGGCCTTCTACATCACTTAGAAGCTCATGGATTCCATTCAAGTAGGATAACGTCCAACTTGGCGATAAATTACAATATTAGTGTTTGAAATAAAACCATGGAGGGATGACTTTATTTAATGTATCTTCTTCCTTTTTCTACATCACCCTAATATTATCAATAAATTTCAAACCCTTTTTAAACACATTTTAACTAAAAATTTATTTCCATTTCAAATTTTCATTGTCTTTTTATTTTTCTTTCTATTTTTGTTAATTAATGAAAAAACATTATTTTTCTCGTTAGTAAATGAGGATTATTTTTTCTTACTTACAGATATTTTTTTTATTTTTTAATCAAAAATTTAAAAAAATTTAGTTATATCCATTACACATTACATATATAAATATAATTTATGTTATATTTATAATATACGTTCATTTTCTTTTTTCAAAAATATAAAATGTATAATAATAGTATGTGTTGTCCACCATACTATATAATTTATTGTTGAATTCTAAATATAAGATTAGGATTGATGTTTATATTATTTGATGATTACATCAATAGGTGTTCCCTACAATGGCATCTGAGGGCGAAGGGGTGGGCCGGGTGTTTGGCAATTAATTATTTGAAGGATGATATTATAAAATAAATTATAAAATAAAATTTAATTAACAAGCCAACATGATTAAATGAAATAAAAGCAACCGACGTAACATTTTAAAAAAAAATTATAAATTCAAATAAAAAAACAAAACACAAAGAAATTCATAAAGCAACAAAGAAGAAAAGAACAAAATAGAGTGCTAAATTTGCTTGAAAATTAAAAAATCAAATAACAACATATCACAATGATATAACATGTATTTATTTTAATTTTTAAGATATTAATGTTTCTACAACAATAAAGTAAGATATGTATAGGTTTATTAAACCTTATTGATGCTATAAATATATTATATATTTATTTGATTTAATATATATATTTTTAGGAAATAATTTTTACTTAATTATTTATGTTGGAAAAAATAAACCTATTGATGCCAAAAATATATTATTTATTTATGTTATTTATTATGTTTATTTTTTGAAATATTTTTTACTTACTTCGAGAAAAAATAAACCCTATTGATGCTGGTGATATATTGTTTATTTATTTTATTTACTATGAACATTTTCAAAATTATTTTTTACTTATCTATACTAGAAAAAAAAACCCTGTTAATGTAGAAATATATTATTTATTTATTTTATTTACTATGCACATTTCTGAAAATATTTTTTACTTACTTATTTATGCTAGAAAAAATAAACCATGCAGAAATAATTTTTACTTATTTATTTACTTAATAAACCCTATTGATATAGGAAATATATTATTTATTTACTATGTATATTTCGAGAAATATTTTTTACTTATTTATGTGATAAAAAATAAACCGTATTAGATGGTGGAAAAATCTACTCAATAACAATAAAATATTTAAAAATTAAACCTCAAAATTGTAGACAATAAAAGTGAAAAACGGTTATAACTAAATAATATATATACATATAATGTATAAATATTATTAAAAAGGTAAAATGGTATTTCTTTATACCGTATTAGAAGGTGGAAAAATCTACTCAATAACAATAAAATATTTAAAAATTAAACCTCAAAATTGTAGACAATAAAAGTGAAAAACGGTTATAACTAAATAATATATATACATATAATGTATAAATATTATTTAAAAGGTAAAATGGTATTTCTTAATTGTGTGGAGAATCTAAATCTTAATTTGAAAGAAAGGATTTTAATGTTGAGTCTTAACTTCTACCATAGTATTCTTTATGATTTTGGTTGAATGTTATTACACTCTTTAGTTGTCATCATAAATTATAGTTATATGATTAATAGAAAAATAAAGTAATAAATATGTAGAGAATATGGCTCAACAAAAAATGTAATTTGAAAATGAACAATAGAAAAAAGAATATGATGAAAAAAAGTGAGAATGTCTAAGAGAATACTTTGGAGAATATCAAAGACAAAAATGATAATTGTTGATGATAGATGATGATAGAATAAATAAATTGAATATGAAAGACAATGATGCATACAACATAGCGCCAAATTTACAATCAAAGAGATAAAAAGATAAATGAGAGAACATGTAGAATATATGATAGCACATCATGCAAAAACTTCTCAACAAGACCAAGTTGTATTACGAAGAATATTACAAAGATCAATGCATTAGATAAAATGATTGATGCAGATAAAGAACTACTACAACAAATAAATATAAACAGAGTACAAAAACATCATCTTACAAATAATAATGTTGATATGGACGGTAATGATGAAATTTCAATGGAGAGAGAAGTAGAACATATGATGGAATTTTTTGAAATCCCTATTAATGAAATTGAAAGTAGAATAGAGTGTGCACTAGAAACCCCATAAGAAAGATTGATAAAGCCATTGGAATTCAATTTTACTAATATTGATGATGATATACAAGGGCCTATAAAGAATCAAACAAAATCAACCAATTTGAAATGAAGAAAGAAGAAAAATAATTTTAAAATTATTGAACAAACATGACCATGTGAAATGCAAGGATTCTAGAGAAATCGGGAATAAATAAATATTATATTTGTCAAGAGAGTTACCCTGGTATGATTTTTTGTGAAGCCTCTGAAGGGTCAATTTGTAGCAGATGTCATTAATAAAAAGGTGTACACCAATTTTTTGAAGCAAATAACATGGATCCTGGGCCCCAACCACCTGAATTAGCAAACTTAACCCAAGTGGAAGAGATGTTGATCACCCATGTGAATCTAATTTTGTAGGTGGCCCATGCAATAGGAGGAAAATACAAATACAAAGGGCATAGTATTTATTTTCCATAAGAATTTAAGGAAATTACTAAAAACTTACCACATCATATTTTATATCTTCCAATTATCGTGGAGAGAATAAAGAAACAATGTGAAACTACACATAGATTTATTGTGAATAAAGATAGTGTATATAATGCTCTTAAATATAAGATTCAACCAATAATTCTATAAATGTGTTAAAAAAATAGAACTTAGTTAACATGAAATTTAATATAGATTTCAATGAATATGTTTTTCTAGGTCCTATTCTTGAGACAGATGAACGTAATATTATAGATCACACATCATCAATGGCAACCAAACCACCCAGTGCCCTGAGAGATATGAAAGTGATTTGAGCTTGTGTAAATAATCTAAATGCTGGTCTAGGTGCATTAATAGCTTGGCCAAAAATTGGTGCATCTTTATTGAATGATTATGTGATAGAAGGTTTATTAGACATGGCTTTCCCAACTCTATTCTTTGATGGAAGATGTGATTGGTTGGAACCATGACTAAAATGTGTACATCTTCATGAATATGTGAAACATCTAATTTGATATAGAGATAGTCATTTTGGAACACACCCTTGATTTAGGTATCTTACTATGAATAAGATAATGTGAAATCGAGCACAAATTTTATCAGCTGTATTTGTAAAGAAAAGACTTCAAGAACTATCAATTACAATTGATGAATTACATGAACATGTGGATAATATGCTATAATCTCACCTTATAGATTAGTTGATGCAATATGGAACTATATTATAAGGCACACATTCTTATTAGATAAAGTGTCATGTAGAGTTGATTGACCTATTACATCAAATTGGAATGCCAACTATCTTCTTTACTTTAAGTGTAGCAGACATGTATTGGCTAGACCTCCAAGCACTAATGCTGGGAACTCCACCTACTGATCCATGTGATGCACAAAGATGGCGGTGAAAAAACATAATTCACCACCCAAATATAGTTTCTTATTATATGTACATTATAAATAAAGTGTTCTGAAAAGATATACTATAAAAGTTTATGAAGGTTAAAGATTTTTGTAGTAGATATGAATGGCAACATAGGGAGTATCCACATGTGCATGGTTTTTTATGGTTGGATAGATCATCGAATATGGACACCTTAGATTGGGAAAATAAAGATCAAGTGCATTTCACCCTATAATGGTTGATAATACAAAGGGACTTGTGAGTCAGCTACCTTTGAAATTGGCAAGGGAATTCACAATCCATAAATCACAAGGCTTAACACTTGACAAAGCCACAATTAATACAGGACTTACATAAAGACATGGTTTGACATTTGTGGTAATATCATTTGTAAATTCATTACATAGATTAAGGACTGCACTAATTTTTACATATGACAAGTTTGAGAAATTGAAGAATGGAAAAGAGGTATATAAAAGAAAAGAGGAATAAGAAAGATTTTACTTGTTAGAGGATCTCATGTACACAAATGTAATTTCTTAAACTTATTGACATTATACTACTTATATATATCATATATATGTTGATCTTTATCTCTTATTTTAATGTCAAATGTATATGTTCTAAATTCCATAAAATTATTATTATATTTCATATATGTCATATATGTGTTTTTCTCTACTTTTTATGTTCTATAAATTATAGTTATATTGAATATATGCCATATATGTATAGTTTTGATTTAGTTCCCATGTTCTCTAAATTATAGTTATATTGCATTTGTGTCATATATGTACATTTTTTATCTCCCTCTCTATATATATTTATATATCAAAATTTATGTTTATTATTTATTTTTAATGGTAATAATTAATTAAATATTATGTTAAATGTGTTTTTATTAAAAAAATTATTTAATCTTAGCTTGTGATGAGTAATACTGGCATACATATCTTAGATAAATCTATGTAAAATATACCGATAGATATATTCTCAAAGTACTCACAATTTAAAATGATATAGGTACCTCGAGAATGATATCTATTGGTGTATTTTACATATATTTATCTAAGATATGTATGCAGAATGTGGAATGTAGGGTAGCTACACAAGCATGGGGGACTATGGTTTGAATTCAGGGCATGGAAAATTGTGGAACTTCTGGAAGGAGAGTGCAGACTTCAGTATTAAGACTATGGACATCAGTGATAGGAAGGAGGATTAAAAATTGCCATTAGGGAGTAGGACATGCCTACAAAGGGGTTTCTTAAACCTTGATCCTATTAAAAGGAATTTTTACGATGAGAAATCTCCAACAAAATAGTTAGGTTGTGTGAGGGCTGAGCAGATTACGTAGCCTAATCATTCAATTGTTCTTCAGAAAGATCCTACATGTGTCAAATCTAAAATAGTGTAGTTCAAAGCTTGAAATAGTTTGGATAATGGGTCACAAGTGGAGGGAGACTGCTCAGTTCTGTCAAAAGGCATTGCATAGTAGAATGAGACCAGAAGGGGAGTAATTAGTCCCATTTCAGATAACTTTGTTTCTAGAGCATCTGCCAAGGCACCTTTGGTTGGTGCCACAATCAAGAACAATGAATAGAGGTGGGTCTATATTGAGTGCAATAATGTGGAAAACATTTTACATGCTTATTCTAATTTATGTAATGGTCGACTAGAAAAGGACCAAGGTGATTTTTCTTCACCCTTGGTGACAATTAAAGCCAGAGTAAGGAAGCCTGTTATGGATATGTCAGGCTTAGCATCACCTTCATTCTTTTTGGGTGGCATTCTAGTGTCATTTTCAAAGGATACCAATGATTTAGAGATCTTAGACCTAGCCATTTTGGACTTGGATTTGACTTTTGGCAACCACAACTTATTTAGAAAGTATGTGGGCTCTACATTCTCATTCACTGATTGTGAGATGGGATCGAACATCTTTGTTTTTCATTATGGTCAGTCATGGCTTCTTCCAAGTGGTTTTTAGTTGTGCAGCTGATCGGGATTACATTTTGTTTTTGGGTCCTTGGTTTGTTGGTAGCTTTGAAATATGTTTTTGACCTTGGTCACCCTTTTTTGACCCTAAAGAGGTGGAGATCATAGTGGCACCTCCTTGGCTTAGGTTATACAATATTCTGCCAATTTTAAGGAAAGAAGAGCATAATATTAGGGTGATCAATTGGTTAGATCCTTTGTTAAATTGGATGAGAGGTTTGAAGTAAAAATATTTGTTAGAACCTGCATGATTGTTGATCTATACAAGGCCCTTTGCCACTCTATTAGGTTTTGTTCATCTCATGACTAGTGGATCTAGTATCTCAACTTTGTAGACCTTCCTTTTAGATGTTTTTGATGCAACCTCATTGGGCATAAGGATGCAAGATGTTCTTCAAAGGGTTTTCAGAGTCTGGGTTTACGCTTGCAGCTGGTTTGGAGGAAGAAAGTTGGGAATTTTGATCAAGAATTATTATGGTAGAATCTTGGCATCTTTTATAATCCATCAAGAGTTATCCCTACCCCCTCTGGTTGGGGATCCCTCACCAAGGAGGAAGGTTGATCAGATTTCAACTGAGGCCCAAATTGTCTCTTTGAATCTTATTCCTCAGGTGTTAATTGGTTCCCCTTGTTTCCCCACTTTGGATAAAATAAAAGCACATATTGTTTTTTTTTGTCTAAAATAAAGGATGCAAAATAGAGGCTCAAAGGCTAAGATTAGATGCAGAAGAAATGATAAAGTGATGAAAATTACCCCATGCCCAGCAATGATTCAAAAGTGCCGAAGCACAACATAAAAAATTTGGAGATCAATCAATCAACACAAAATTATATTATTTGAGAAATATTACAACTATATAGGACTTGTCCTATAACAATTCTCCTTAATTATAGATTGGTTGTTTTAACAACTAACAACATATATATATATATATATATATATATATATATATATATATATATATATATATATATATATATATATATATATATATATATATATATATATATATATAAGGGTGTGTATAACAACACATTTATTCTCTCTTCTAAATATAATATGTTCACATTAAAATATCCTAACATTCCCTCTCCTAATATGAATTCACGGATGTCAATTTTAAGTGATAATACATCTAAATACAATATTAAAAGAACTTTTTACAAAATACACGATCATAAACTTATTTGAAGCGTTTATTACAATACAAAGACAAATTCTCTTTACAAGCTTATTTAATAAAGTTTCGACACAAAACACATAATAACAAAATTATAAAAAATAACTCAACTTTATAATTAAAAATTTAAAATGACACAAAATAACAACACTACTAACAACTAAAAAAATAAAAAATAAATTAAACTTAAAAATAAATTACTTAAAAATTAAACAATTTTTTAAAAATAAATTAAAAACAATAAATTAAAACAAACATAATTTTAACTATTCTTCTATTAAAATCTAATACCTGAACTACATACAAACCATATAAAATAAAAACCAAAACCTAAAAAGACAACCATAGTTCAATAAACAAAACCAGGACATAAAAAAGAGGGAAAAAAATTAATTAAATTTAAAAATCTAAATTAAATCTAAAACGTAATTTAGAATATGACACATCAATCTAAAACTTTAAATATAAAAACAAATTTAAACACTAAAAATAGAAACAAGATCTGAAATTCAGACTCAAAGATATACATGCCATAAGTAATGCCGCCGTGTGGAGGAGAGAGACCGAGGATGGTGGGAGCAGGCCGAATTGGTGGTGGACTGCAAGGCAGTGAGGGAGCCGAAAGTTTGTGAGATGAGCATCCTGCGTGGAGGCACCAATGTGAATGCAAGCTGAGTGAGCCGTGAAGGAAGCTATGCACAGGGAGATATCTGAGAAAAATTGAGATCTGCAGTGAAAGCACTGACCAGGTAGGCAATCGATTTAGATAGCTCGCCAATGGTGAAAAATACCACTTTTCAATTGCAAACAGCTCGTTGTATTTGCAGAATTTTCTCAAATCATTTCTGGGTTTTCTTCGCCTCTTTCTAAAATTTCCAGAACGTTTTGAAATTCTGATTTTTGTTCACATTTGATGGAAAAATCGTAATTTTGCTGAACCTGCCAAATAAAAAATTCCCGGTGTCATTCAGTACGATCCCAAGATCAAAATAAAAATCTCCAAAAAGTAGCGACAATATAAAAGTTCGGGGTCTGCAACTTTGTATGTAAATATATGCATCCATTTTCTGTAGATATTGTACGGCTTGTATAAAATCTATTTGTACGTTTTTTGTGTAAAATATTGTATAGCCGTGTATACAAACCTACAGAATACATATATAATATATAATATTTTTATTTTTTTTATTTTTTAATGCAAACGATGGATAAAATGGTGTGAAGAAAAAAGGGATAGAGATGAACAGTCTGTAAAGAGAAAAAAAATGCAAGTGGCTGGTGAGCCCAGTGGGGTTGAACTGTTAAACCAGTGGTGATATGCAAAAAATTAAATAAATATAATGATGGCATTTGTTCATGGTCTGCATAGCATAGCTATAGTGTTTATGTGACAAAATAATAAATAGATGAAGCATTATGTTCAAAGAGGCCGGATCGCTGCTATGATACCACTGAAAGGAATTACCCGATGTCCTGCAGTGATTCGGAAGTGCCGAAGCACAACGTAAAAAATTTGGAGATCAATCAATCAACATAAAATTATATTATTGGAGAAATATTACAACTATATAGGACTTATCATATAACAACTCCTTTTTATTATAGATTGGTTGTTTTGACAATTAACAACCAACATTTCATGTATATCTCTTTCTTTCATATATTAGTGTGTGTATAATAACACCTTTATTCTCTCTCCTAAATATAATATGTTCACATTAAAACATCCTAAAATGAAAGACATAACACAATGGATTATGGAAGATCTTCTCTCATGGTGTAGAAGAAGATTAGCTCAAACCATTAGCTAATTTGTTGACCCCTTGCTGCTCTAAGGGGTAAATGGTGCAATCCAAAACTGTTTGTACTCTGTTTTTGTTGATTAAGTTTGGTTTTATGTCTATATTCTCATTGGATCCAAGGTTTTCCCTGTTGATTGTTGGTGGCTTTTAAGCTGAATCTTAATTATTGTGCAGATTTTAGGCTATTTTTTTGCCATTGTCTTGGATGTAATCCCCTTTAAGAGATATGTCATGTTGGTTTTTGGGGTGTGTTAGGAGTTTTTAGTTTTTTTGGTTAGGCTGGTGATGTTTTGGTTGACTCTGTATGGGGTTGTGAGGTTCCATCAAAACCCCTTTTTTTACCCATTA
The DNA here is from genome assembly GCA_037957365.1 of Torreya grandis. Taxonomy (NCBI): domain Eukaryota; kingdom Viridiplantae; phylum Streptophyta; class Pinopsida; order Cupressales; family Taxaceae; genus Torreya; species Torreya grandis. The sequence goes on along the minus strand of JARHVA010004639.1, from coordinate 1,008,635 downwards.
ACAAATAAAACATAAAGAACAAGGGAAAACACAATGTAAGTTGTGATTCATTTAACTTCATTAAGCTTATGACCCATATCTTCCTCTGTGTATAATTTTGTATTCTTTGTCAATGGAGAGTTAATATTATTTGCTTATAATATATGTGTATAAAAACTTAGAATAGCATATTTTGTGCAAATGCTCCTGAAAAGGTCAAGTTTTTGCCATGATTGACATATACATATCATATGTACAAGAACCCAAACTAGGGTTTGACACTAGTTTTACAAGTTGACACACTCATGTTAGGGGTTGTAACAACACCTTTCTTTGTTCGTCTTTCGATCGTTGACAGTGGTCTAACCATCTTCATCACTAGATTGAGTGTTTTGAGTTAGAGGTTTTGAAATTGGTTTAGATTGAAAGGCCAACAGAGGGGACTATTTGATTTTATGCTTAGAATATTGACAACAAAAGCAATTGATAGGAAAGTTAATATATAATGCTCTTTATATGTAGTAGGTGTTTTATACCTGGATGTTGAAGGTCTCCTTAAGGTTGCGTTAGAGGTCTACTTAAGTGTAGATCTGAATTTGAGGATGAGTTGAAAATAACTTATTCGGTTCATGAAAAAATACATCCCATTGAAACAACAATATTATCATGAAAGTGTCCACGAAGCAAATGGAGCCCATAAAATTCAATCCAACCAAAATAATTAAAACTAACTATTCAAAGACAACAAAATTACATGTCCATGAAAAGAAAACAAACAAAAAAGTAAAAACATACAAAAACTTTTCTATGAAAATAAACAAACAAAAAATATATTAAAACATTTTTACAAACTAACTTAAATATATTGAATATCAACAAAACGAAATTAAATTTTGATAAAATATTCAACCAAAACAAAGTACTATAATTATCTATAAATATTATCAAAATTAAAAATTTACATCCAACTATAAACACCTTTTTATTATACCCACCCGCAAACCCCCACAACCCCTCCCCCCCCACCACATATATATGTATGGGGGTTCCACGGCAATTGATATATCGATGCTTTCGATGGAAAACAATTAGGAATTGATAAATTATCGTTCACCTCGTAGCCACTTGTGAATGAAATTTTGTGGAGCGCCGTATTCCAGTCCACAATCTTTTGGAAGCTGTAGCTACCATCCAGTACATGCTTCACGAAGGCATCCACGTATATTCCTGCGGATAATCGTAGTGCCAGTTTTGATCATAAATGACTGCTCGGCCAAGCACCAAGGGGACGCCGCATATTTCACATGATATATATATAAGATTCAAATAAAAAGAATTAGAAACCTCGATTATTAGATCCACATTTTTTTATTTTGTTTTCTTTATCCATTTCACATGACATGCATACACACTTTCAACATATATATATAGTGTTCATATGAAAGGAATTGGAATGTTTGGCTATCACATCTATGCTTTTTGTTTTGTTTTTTTTGGTCTAATTCATATGATGCACATATAGACTTTTGACAAATATATATATGAGGTCCACATAAAGGGAATTGGAAACCTTGGCTATCACATTTACGCTTTTTGTTTTGTTTTCTTTGTCCAATTCGTATAGCATGCATATAGACTTTGAACTTATATATACGAAGTCCACATGAAAATAATTGGAAACCCTGGCTTATTTTGTTTTCTTTGTCCAATTCACATGACACATATATAGACCATCAATGTATCGATGTGTGTGTGTGTGTGTGTGTGTGTGTGTATGTATGTATATGGTCTAGATGAATGGAATTAGAAGGCCTAGCTATCACATCTATGATTTTTCTTTTCTGTTGTTTGTTCAATTCATATAACACATATATGGACTTTCAACATATGTATATATATATATGGTACACAATGCTAGGGATTAAATGAGACCAACATATATGGTTAGCTAACATATATTATACAATTTTAAATAGAGATTTCACTTATTTATTATTTAAATTACTTTTCGGTTATACTTGTTGAAATAAAGACTTCATAATCAATGCAAAAATCTTCAAATGTATTCTTAGTTTATTTTTAATAATAAAATTTTATTGATCATGAAAGGAGACTAATTTGAAATGAGTTTCATCAAATTTATGGTATGGAAGAGATTCTTATTATAGGAAAATGACATATATAATCGAAAATCTTAAAATATAAAAAATAGAACTTATTTTGTAGGATTAGAGAATATTAAAATTTTAAAAGTCCTTAAAACTTATTCTAATTTCTTATTATTATTTTATGTATAATATAAATTATTATGTTAGTCACTTTCTCTATAACTAGTTTAGACAAACAATTATTCCTTAGGGAACTCTCTTGGTAAGAAAGTGACTTTAATGCCACTATTGTGTGCCAAATCATAAAAATATTATGATTGTTATAAAACTCATTTTAACCTAATTGTATTTTAAAGAAATATTTGGATATAAAATAAAATAATACATAGATTTGCCCATTTTTATAAGATTAAAGAATATTGGAACCCTTTAAAAGAATTTGAAAAACCTTAAAAATATTTAATAATCTAGACAAAATAGTTAAAACTATTGTTAAATTCTTTAACACAAAATTTATTCACATAGTGTTTATTCCTTAACACAACTCATGTTTGGGAATATTTATAATGTTTTTAAAATTGTTTTCAAAAAATCAATAAGTGTTCCATAATAGTATTTTTTTGGGGATGTATTAATAAGGCTTGAGGGGTTCTTTTCCTAATAAAAAATACTAAAAAAGATCACACAAAAAACTAATTACAATGAATAAGAAAACCTGGATCAAAGAAAAAATTAAAACATGCAAATATAAAATATTTTTTTGAATGGAACACAAATAGCCCATAAAGAATAATAATCTCCCAATGATCCAAAAACAACCCAAAGACCAAGAAACTGTAATATCCCCTCCAAAATAGGAAATATAGCAACACAAAAAACTTTGAACAAGATATAACTTCTATTAAATAAATTCAGAATGATCACAATAATATAGTCTCTGAATAGCAAATTACAAATCTTATCACTTGTCCTTTTAAACTATTACAATTGCAGTCCTTTCTCATGCATATAAATATGAAATACAGTCTTAAAAAACCTTGGCTTATCAAAACTGGAAGTGAAAATTGAATTCTGGAAGGTCTCGGGCCTTCTGTGTCGACACACAGTCACCGTCGTCGGTCGATATCTCGCCGACGTCAGTCTCTGTCGGTCGGCTTTCTGCCGACGTCAGTCTTCAGTCGACCGATGTCGGTCACTGAAAACCCTTTGTCTGCCGAAGTCGGTTCCTGCACTGATCAGTACGGACCTGTACAGACTTTGTACGGCCGCCAATTAAGCACAACTTCCCTGTTTTCAACCCCTGATCTGAAAATATACTTTTCTAGCACAGAAGATCTCTAGCTGTATAATTTATTGAATCAAAACAAGAATAAAGAAATACCTGGAATATCTGTAATAACTTCTGTGTGAAGTTATCTCTCAAACCTGAAATTCTGTGATAACTTTACGATGAAGCTATCTCACACTTTGGCAATAGATCAGCTGATATTCCACAGCCTCTTAATTGCACACACTGAAGAGGGAACGTTCTCCAATGCAAATGGAATCCTTGAACCCTAGGCTCAGTCTTCACAGAAGAAATTCTTAAAATCAATATCAATAATCAATAGCATAATGAACAATGGCCTCCATGAGAAACCCTTATACCCTCAAAAAGATATGCTTGCCCTAATTAGGGTTTCTTAAATTAGAATTAGGGTTTCTAATTAAAAATAGGCTAAATAATTAATATTTGATTAAATCAATCAAATATTAATATCTCCCTCAATACATGTCGGATCAATGAACCGATCGAAGCTAGTGAATTAGGGAGTGATTCCGCACATAACCATATCAAAATAAAGGCGCTCCGCTGCATATCAAATATCCCTAAAAAGTAGGAGCTCATGCCAAATGTGTCCAAAATAACCTGAATGAAAATCAAATGTAGAAATTCTGCGAATCAAAGTCAATCCAAGCTCCATTATGACCCTCTATCCATCCTATTAGCCTACGAAGGTCGCATAATAGGCTAACCATGAACTCAGAACATGTCACTTAAAAAGGGGACATGACAGAAACCCCAAACCTTTCTTTTAAAATAAATACCAAGAATAAAAAATCTAAATTCACATCACTTCACTATCTCTTAGCGCCAAGTTGTTATCGCCCTTCTTCCCTTGTGACAAAGATGAGCTTTCGTCATCCATTTTGAACCCCTAGCTATGGAGTTCACAACATTGAGTTATAATATTTTTACTTTTGTCCTTCTTCCTTTGTGCTTTAGAGGCCCACAATTGGCTTTAGTTAGTAAAGATCTTGTTTGGGAGATGGTGTGATTTTTTTGGTCATAGCCAAACCCTCTTTGTCCCCCTCTTTTGAGGAAGCCTCATCACTATATTTCTATTCCTCTAGGCTTTTCAAGCTAGTTGTGTGTCATAAACCATCATGTTCATTTTATTGGGACAATGCCTCTTCAAAATCTTGGGAAGCTTCATTTTGAAATAAATCCTTATCAATCTTTGTTTTCAAGCCCCATGATTATGTTCATCTACTCTCCTAGTGTTCTTCACAATTAGGCGCCCCTATAGCCTTCAATAAAGAAACAGGTGCTCCAATATTTATGTAAGTATCATTACCTAAATCCTCTCTAGGATTGCTCATTTTTTATTGACCTAGAAGCCAAAGAGGATAAGGCCTTAAAGTTCATAACTACAATCATTTCTTTCAGGATCAATTTTTAGAAAACTATTCCTAATTTCCATTTCGCTTTGGGGAGGGAACAAGCTTCTATCTTATGCCTTCACTTGTTAAATGCAAAACACCTCATAGAAAGCCCTTTCAAATACACATGTTGTAATCACTGTCCATTCTAGGACGAGATTCGAAAAGAAGTAAAAACATGATGGGAAGGGTCTAAAAAAATGCAAGCTTTGGCATAATTTGACTGCACTCCATTCACCACTAGATCAATCTTGAAAAGTAATCCACCATCTCTGCTAGCAATTTGACCAAAGCATGATTTATGAATGCCGAAGGAAGGTGATTCAAGAGAATCCATATGGGAACTTTATCAATCTTCTTTATTGTTGGACAAAAAAAAGGTTTTCTCAGGTAAAGAATCAGCATGTATCTACCATAAAACTAAGGACCATCAGATCACACAAAATCGTCATTCTCCTTGGACAAAAACTTAATTACAAAACAAAAAAAAAAAAAAAATTAATACAATTTAGCTAGAGCACCCAATGTTCTACCAAATGTTTTCCATCTAACTATAATTTTATGATAATGTTGACTTCTTACCTAAAAAATATTACCACAAGCGAACAACCCTCCATTTTTACTATCAATTAATCCACATAATCTTCCATGAGACTCAAATCCACTGCCTCCTTTGCCATCTAAAGTGGGATATCACCTTTAAAAAATCTAACTCTTCGTTAATCGCTATCTGAATCAAAACAAGAGAATTCCCGTCATTCACCGTCCCCAAATTCTTCTATTATGGCCTCTATGTTGTCTGCGCCTAAACCCCCCACCATTCAACTACTCTCACTTTGTGAGGAAACCCTCTCTATAATCGAGGCCGCCTCGACTATCATAGGGAAAAGGTTATTGAGCTCCTTTGAAATCAGGGTTCTGTGAAAATTTCTACAAGAATGAAATGAATTGAAATGGATTCTATCTTTAAAAAAAATGAATCAATCATTAGTCCTTTCCTCTACCTGCGAATCCTCTCGTAGAGTCGTCGACACATTGCCCTCTCCACCCTTGTTCAACTAAAAAATATTGCCATGCCGTGAAAAATCTTTGAAAAAACCATGTGCTTTGTATTTGATGGCTTGCAAATAAAACCTGCTCCATAGGTGACGACTGACTCTCTCTACCGACGGACATACACTGTATTAGTATTGAGGTCATAATATTTCAATGAACCGGATCGATTGTCTGCCATGGGAGATGCAAAATTGAAAAAGTTCTTAGCTTGCTATGTGTCATAGTGAATACCAACAACGGATGCAACCTCACCTGCCACTAACGAACATTTTCCATCATTTTGAATAAACCTGCACTCTACATCAAATGTGTTGCAATTAAAGGATTTATATGGTTCTTATTTTTCCTGGTCGAAAAAACTATCAATTGAACTTGAAAAGCCACGCAAGGGAGTAGTTGCATCGTCCATACGGAGTTTTGCACCTCCAACCATGATTGCTCTAATGTCTCCGCAGACAATCTTGGCCTATAAATTGTTACTACGCTTCAGGTTGTCTATCCAGTTCCCCTGTGAAAACACCTACTACCTCATTTTGAAGTCCAGTTGGTTACACAGTGGATTTATTATGCAACAAAAGATCATATTAAAATGTCCCTAAACAAACCTCCTCGATTTTATGCAAAACCCCATAACTGCCATTTAAAATGTTAGCAATCCAGAAATGAGCTAATGTATATGTTTCTGAGTCTACATAAATAACCTCATCAGGTTCAAAAGCTTCAATATTTTCTCTTCCGACAATGTTATATCAATAGACACAAATTAATCATGGTCTAGATGAGTAACTATGTGGTTCAATCATAGAATCGAGTACTTCTTCTAAACTCATAACACAACCCGTCACCACTTCTTGCCAACTTTCTTTATAATTTTTTACGAACACAATCTTTTAAGAGGCCACTTCCTTGAGGTGTAGAATTGAGTGCCATATTTCATTTGTTATATATATTTTTGTTCCTCATTCATGTAAAACTTGTTTATTTTATCAGATTTCTCATCATCCTTTCGATTCAATTCGAACATTTGGCGCAAATAATTAATAATAAGATTCAAGAGTTAAATGAACCCTTTGATGATGTTAATACACTTTCACAAGAGGTAATCTCCCTGATGCATGTCATGGGTGTTTTACAAAAACAAGTACAATGTCTCACTTTGAAGAGTAAAGCATACCACTCTTGGGCTGATTCCAATGCCATCCATGGCAATCCTATCCTATGTAGAATCTTCACTATAAAGATTCCACCCAACTTTCAGATACCAATGTTACCAAAACTTGATAGGCATGGATATCCATACTTTCCCCTTGAAGTTTAGATAAAAAATATGGCACATGTCACTTTAAGTTTGACTCTCTTATAGTTATTCTCCAAGAGTTTGGAGGGTCATGCACTAGAAGGGTTCCATCATCCACTCCCCAATGATTCACTACATACGTATGATGAGTTAGATGTAATCTTTCTCATGCATTTTATATAGAAGAAGGGACTTAAAGTTATATATGAGAGGTTGCCTTCACTGCACTAGGGTAAGACATAAATAGTAAATGAGTGCGTTCTAAGATTCAAATTATGTATGCATTAGTTGTTTTACTAGCCAACATATTTATAGTTATAGTACATCTTTGCTAGAGGCCTCATTTTTCATCTTAAGGAGAAATTGCTATTTGAGATATCCAAATCATTCAGGCATCTATGTTACATCTCTTTGAGATTAGACAAAACATTGGGACTAGTTGGGACACATTCAGAGGTAGATTTGCATGTAGATTTAACATAGCCATAGTCATCTAATATGGTACAGGAACCTACTCCACCTATGATTAAGAATCAAGTGGAATAGAAAGAACTAATCAAGATACTCAACAAATGAAAAGAGCCACTTCACATATCATCACCTACAATGAGTAGAACACAGGACACCAACAGAGGGGATATACAGTTTGCAGACAAAGATAGGCCTCATGATATCTTACTTACATTACTAGATAAGGAGATGATCACACTTCTTTCTACTCACCACCATCTTGCACACTGTATATATAGGGTATAAAATAAACCATATTATAGTTTCATCAGATAAATGGACACTAGGATAACAACTATTATGCACTTTGAGATCATATTGACCAGTATGTTGGTAGACGCATTATAACATTTACACAAGGGGCATTGAGATCTAGTTCTTCACACATTCCTAGATCACGCTCCTCTACAACTAAGTTATCCTAGGATGCTTCTTTTTAAGGAGCCAATGGTTACTCATCATATGAGCCATCTATTTTCTAGGACACCTACTGATGAGAGATCTCATGCACCATACAGTCAACAAAGATGGGATATAGTTCACAGAGATCCACCTACTTATAAAATCATGATATAAAAATTAAAAGTAACTCATTCACCAATTACAGGTCAACAACTTATTAAGATATTTAGCAGAGATCATAGAGATCAAAGCACAATTTGACAATTGATCAAGATATTTACTAGGTATTGAGCTTGATTTAGTGCTCGAAGGATCTTCTTGAAGATAGTGACCAAGGCTTCGATCAATGGCACTTCCCTACATTCCTTGTGTTAGTTTCATGAAGGTGCTTCCTTCATATACTATTGGATTGCTCTGGGAAGTGATTTTGTGTTTTTGATTTGCGATTTTATTTGTGATGTTTTTGGGATTCAATTATTTAGTCTTATTTACTATATTTGGATAGTTGGATTTATTGTAGTTTCAATTTTTGGCTTTCTTATCATCTTCTTCTATTTTGTTAGAGACTTATTTTTATTTTCTTAATTTGATCCACCAATCATATTATTTTGTAACTCAGATCAAGTTCCTCTTTTCTACTGCTTAAATGGAATTTGATGGTCATTAATCCATGTTTAGTGTATCTTGGCCATCTGTTGATTTCTATTGTGTGAAGCAGAAGAATAGTACCAAAAACTGATATTGGAAAGAATATGATGTTTCAGATATGACCTTATTTATGTTGGTGATGATTTATGCTATAATTAAAACCGACCAATTTAATTCTTTTGCAAGCCAAATCATACAGTGTTTTATATCAAGTACTTCCTTGGTAGCTTTCCTAACATTCTTTGTAGTCTACCAATACCTTTGCATTATATACTCTATCAATAGTCTCACATATGCATCAATGACATGGTTAATTTTTAATTCCTCTTATTTCTTGTGTATACACTTCTTTGATGTATGAATGGATAGGCAAACTCTTTTACTATAGGATACCAATGATTTTTCCCTTGATGGAAATTTGGTAGCATGCGCCATTGTGTTAGAATTGATGTAGATGGTCATGCCCATGGAAATAAGGATGGCTCATTCATTATATTGAATCAAGAGATTCATCATTATTTCATCTATATTTTTGAAGATAGGCAACCTTATTATTATTATTATTGCATCTAAATCTTGTAACCTATTGGGTAGTGCAAGGGCTCCTAATTGCAAACTAGCCATTTATGATTAAGGAAACCACTCGGTGTTGGATGCATATATAATTTTAAACGGATACATATCATTCCATATCACTTTCTTTAGAGTAAACCCAAAACCTATCTCTTCATTTTGTGAATCAAACATTGGTACTAATGGATTTCTATTGTGTGAAGCAGAAGAATAGTACCAAAAAATGATACTAGAAAGAATATGATGTTTCAGATATGACCTTATTTATGATGGTGATGATTTATGTTATAATTAAAACTATCCAATTTAATTCTTCTACAAGCCAAATCATGCAATGTTCTATATCAATTACTCCTTTGGTAGCTTTCCTAACATTCTTGGTAGTCTACCAATACCTTTGCATTATATACTCTATCAATAGTCTCACATGTGCATCAATGACATGGTTAATTTTTAATTCCTCTTATTTCTCATGTATACACTTCTTTAATGTATGAATGGATAGGCAAACTCTTTTAATATATGGCACCAATGATTTTTCCCTTGATGGAAATTTGGTAGCATGCGCCATTGTGTTAGAATTGATGTAGATGGTCATGCCCATGGAAATATGGATGCCTCATTCATTATATTGAATCAAGAGATTCATCATTATTTCATCTATATTTTTTAAGATAGGCAACCTTATTATTATTTTTTCATCTAAACCTTGTAACATATTGGGTAGTGCAAGGGCTCTTAACTGCAAACTAGCCATTTATGATTAAGGGAACCACTTGGCGTTGGATGCATATATAATTTTAAATGGATACATATCATTCCATATCACTTTCTTTAGAGTAAACCCAATACCTATCTTTTCCTTTTTTGAATCAAACATTGGTACTAATATTTAATGCATCACCATTTTCTGCTTGCAGCGTGTGAATTTCACTTTAAAAAATCATTGAATATATATATATATATATATATATATATATATATATATATATATATATATATATATATATATATATCCAGTGGAAATTCTTTAACATTTGCATTAAGTCGTTGATATGATTTCCATGTTATTAGCCTCATAAATTTTAATTTTGATAGTTGTTATAATGTGACATTTACATTTTAGATGCATCGATTCAATGTTTCCTCTAATGGCCTTCAAGGATGGGTTGTGTCCCATTTTATTTTATTAAGAGTTTCCTTTATGGCACACTAACTCAGTCTAATAATTCTTTCTACATTGGAGTTACTATAATATTTGAAGTACTTTATCATTAAACACCTTAGTAGCTACCATCTTCATACCACTCCACCATACATTTTCTTCACCACCTAATTCCCAAACTTATTAGTTTTACCAATTCATTGACTGGTTTGTGTTCCATTGATCTATGTTGCTTGCTTTCTATGTTTTGTGACTTTTACTATAGTACATACCCTGACTATCTATGATATAGATATAACACTACGTTCATCTAATTCAAGTAATTGAGAGACAAAAACATTAATGCAAAAATATAAATACTATTATATGTTGTACTCAGCACCCACTCCTTTTTTGTATGTTTTTTATAGATATCATTGAGGATGCAACTTAAACTTACAGTTGGTTACTTTCCCTAGAAGGATGGTTCTTTGAAAGTCTCTAAGTATGATATTTCCTTTTTGGGACACTTCATGAATAGTTTATGGACTTTTCCATCAATTGGACAATTTTCCTAGGTACACTTTGAATCTACTATCATACAAAAACATGTAATCGTATTGATGAAATTATTTATAACATAGGTTGTGATCATGCCATGCCTTCTAGCTCTATCTATTAACTTCTTATGTTAAAATTTACATATGTTTGGATTCTTCCATTCTAGTTACATAAATAAACTATGATCAATGTGATTCATCATATCCTAGTCACATTAATAATGTGACTCACAAGATGGGAAATATATATTCTATAGTCATGACCACTTCCATGCCAAAGACCAATTAAAAAGGAGTGAACCTCATCGCACATTTCTAGTTGGTTCTCTAAGCCAATAGGATTACATGTATGCAATCTTCACAGTCCTTGCTATGAATATTGCAGATTTTCAATAATCTGAATTGATGTTTCCACTTGTCCATTTTTTTGAAGGGGAGAGGTAGTGATTTTTTTATATGAAATCATGAATTATTCCATCATATTTATTATAGTTTTGTTCATAAAGTGTATTCATTTTTCACTAATTAACTTCAACAAACACCCAAACCTTGTTATAAGATTATCATATAATAAGTTAGTTGCATTGTTTTCCCTACACATATGTGTCATAATAAATTATACCTATTTTTAAAAATATTATATCACAACAGTTATATATTTCATAGTAATTATATATCCTAGTAAACTTTTATGCATCTTGAAACATTGTAGACCACCATAGACTACTTTTTAATATTTTTCTTGTAGTGTATTTTCCTGTGAAATGCCCTCTTACAACTGTTTGTTGTGATTATTATACAAAATGTGACCTTTCATGTTCCAAAGGGACTCTTTACATACTATCATCTTTACCGATATTATGAATGAATCAATTGATAATGTTGAATGGTAGTGCTCATTTGACTAGCTATTTTTATCATTTTCTCTAGTGTTCATAAGGAAAATGACCTACTCCAAAAAAATTGCTATGCCCTCCATGTTTTTTGAAATCAAAATAAATATTAATAAGTGAACATCTAGTGACTCAAATTGTAACTCTTATGGCTCTACACCATTCCATATGCAACTTAGGTGATCAAATCCCATATTCTCTCTGCTTAGTTCCTCATTTATTTTGAATTGAAATTCCTGTAACAACATCAACCACCTAGATATTCATCCACCTAACATAATATTATTCACTAAGTATCGCATGGATTGGTGGTTTTTCAATAAATCAAATGGTGTATCAATTTGATAATGTAATAATTTTTGTATTGTGTATACCATCGCCAAATCTTCTTATTATACATTGGTGCAATTATTTTTTATCGATGAAAGCTTACAACTTACAAAGTGGATGGGGTGGTCAAGGCCTCCATACCTATGTTGATCTATCATAACTACTAATTATATTCTTAACTCATCTACATGGACATGAAATGGCTTATTCTAATCATGGATTACCAAAATGGGATTTATGACTAGTCTCTACCTCATACCAATGAAAGTTTACTAACACTCTAAAGTCTATTCAAAATTTGTGTCCTTTTTCAAAAACTATTCTAATGGTGTTGATATTATTATATATCCATGGATAAACTTCTAATAACACCCACTATGTCCTATAAATGATAACTCTTTATAATAATTCACTAGAGGTGGTAATCCCACAATTACTATGATCTTGGCTTGATCTACTAGGATACCATTGCTACAAATAACATGTCCTAAGAAATCAATAAAAGTTTTGAAAAATATGCATTTTTTCAAATTCAAGGCTATCAATATAACCCTAAACCTCTCCAAAATAAGTCACAAATTTAAAAGGAGATATTTGAAAAAAGATTAAACAACCCAATCATGTAGTAAACATTCTAATAAATAATTAATGAAATCCTTCAAGGTAGTTATCATGGCTCTAGAAAATACACAAGGAGTATTTTAAATACTAAAAGGCATTACTTTGTATGCGAAAGAGTCCCATTATATTATAAAATTGGTTCTCATATGATCTTCTATTAAAATTTGAATTTGATTATAGCCACTAAACTCATATGTGAAGAAGAGGATTTCACATCATGTGATTGAATCCATAACTCAATCTATGAGTGGAATAAAAAATGGATCATTTACACAATCAACATGTAGTGCTCTATAGTCACTACAAATTTGAATTTATCTTGATTTATTGGGTTACACCACCATGGGACCTACCCATTCTAATTAATTGAATAGATATATGATTCCTATAACCTACATATGGTCTATTTCTTCTTTTAATTTTAGTTTCTTATTGGTATTTAGTCTATATGAACACTTACTAATTGGCTTGGCATAATATTTTAGATCAATTTAAATGCCCCCCAATGAAGGATGTGTGCCCTTGACTTCTAAGAATTTTATGGGATTTTTTTCCATAATCTTTCAACAATTAAAATACCTCTCAAATATTTTGTTGCATCTAGTAGTCTCCTATGGTGCATGTTCTGGTACAAAGACTGTACCAATGTTTTCAACTACCTTCCTTCCTAGTACCTAATATATTTTATTGTACCCATCTTTCTTAGAGTCTCTTAATTTCATCTCCCTTTCCTACTCCACAATATTTATGTTTCTTAGATGTGTATCTTTGATTTTTATCATGATGTTTCCTTTAGGCTCTTGTATCTCTCTCTATGCTTCAAGTAATCCTTTCATATCTGAATCCTCTTCACTCTCACTTTATTATTCTTGTTTTGCATTTTCCAAAATTTAATAAATGTATTTTAACATAAATTTATATTTCTCTTTGTTAGATTAGTAAGTTTTGATGAATTTATGTGGTTTAATTCATGTTTCTTCTTGTAAACTTTGGTCCTAAATAGTATGTCCTAAATAGAATATTTTTAGCCTTCTATACTGTTTTAAACTATTGGGTTCTCATTATCAAAGACAAATGTTTGTATAAAATCTTGTTGGAGTTGTGGCCAAACATTTGTTTTGTGTTTGTGCTCCTAATGCATGTACCAGGATCACAGTAAAGGTGTTAGGGTAAACTAGAATACATGCATATTGTTTATTGGTTATACACATCTATGGATATGAAACTTGGGGCACTATCCTTATTGAAAACATGGCCATTGCTCTAAAATCATAAGTGCCACCTAGAACTGAGCTCATATCAATTCACAAACCTCTTCCCAACACCATTTATTTATCAGTGAACTATTTACCATGTTAAAGAAATAAATTTTAGACAAATTTAATGCAATGATCAACATAACTATATTTATTATTTTTCTTTATGGGAAATAATTTTAACTAAATCATTGATTGCAAATTTAAACATAAATTGTCTCTTAGTATTATAAATCAATTTCATGGTCTTACCTCATGACACGTATGATAGAAATTCAACATATGTGCATTTAAGTCACCACATAAAAAAGGTGAAACATCCCAAGCAAAAAGTTACATCATGAGTGGGTTCTATGTGTATACACTAAAACATTCTCAACCTACTAATTATACAAATTCTCACTAATTTAGCTTAATTATCCCATTTTCTAGTTACATTAACCCTTCGCTTGGTTCCCATACCCATTCGTATATCCCATATAATATTTATATTAACCTAACACCAACTAATCCCATCATTAAAATCCCTAATAAGACCTATTATCTACTAACCTACCCCCTAATCCCACTAGCCAACTGCAAATTCAAGAAAATCCTAACTACCCACCCACCACCCTACACTAGCCTTTCCTAAAACCTTAAAAACCATATGAAGAGATTTATAGAATTGGATAATTCTATAAAACACTGCATTTTATCCCTTTCCCTCTATTTTTTTAATTCTAGAGGATTCAATGTAATTAAAAATTCCATTTCAAATCCTCCACCCTAGATCTTAATCGCCCAAATTCAAATTTTGACCATAAATTTTCTTCCATAAACCTATAAAAGTACACCACATCCCATTTCTCAAGCTAATGAATAAATGAATGATCTAATACACAAGTGAATCACAAGAAAGCCATTAAGCATATCCATACTAACATCCAAGTACTCAAGCCATTGACCAACATCCATAGTCTCCTTAGAAGCCACTGTAAAGCAACTACAACAAATCCAACAATCAAATCTACAAGATCAATCACATAAGTTTCAAGCTTTGGAATTAAGCTATGAAAAGGTAAAAGTGATGGTAAGAATGATCTAACTATTCTGATTTACCTTTTTTATCTATTCCTATTGGTGTCATAGATTTTTAGGTTGGTATTGTCATTTTGATAATATTTTAAGAATCCCAAAATTGGTGCACACTATGTAATCCATATCTATTGCAGTCATATGGTATAGGAGATCAAATTCTAACCTTATTAGAGATCACACCTAGGTAGACTTCTATTTCCTCAAGTGGAATTATGGAACTTGTCCTATTAGCTTGATAGGCTAATATGAAAACTAAACTATTGAATCTGAGGGAATAGTTATGCCTAATATGCGCTAAAGATGAAATGTTTATTTCATAGGACCTCAATCTTTAGCTCTAATCTAACCTTAAACCAACTATGTCCCTACACACATATGGAAAATTAGGGTCTTTAAAGATGATGCATTATTTTCTCTTAGCCTTATTCAAGGGTATGATAATGATCTTCTCCCCTTGATGTGCCTCTAAATGATAGGTTATTATATTCATGGTATTCTAGACATCATATACCCATATCTTTCTGATTAATGCAGGGTAGTTATTTTCATTAGTTTTCATAACAATAAATTTGAATTTTTTATGCAGACTGAGATCAAATACTTTTGTATCCACATCTGCTAATATCCCAATGGCATCAACCCAGTCATATTCTTCAAGACTCAATGTGATAGGTTTGTAGTGGAGGGTTGGTCATCCAATGGGCTTCCATGTAGATCTATAAATCATTTTTACCATGCTTCCAAAGCCAAAAATAACATTGGTGACTTCATACCTTATGATTTTTATTTATAGTTAGGATTCAACATCCCATGTATTTTTAGTCTTGACATACCAAACCACTTTTCAGGTCCATTGTTATCCCCTTTTTTCATAATCCAACAAGTTATGGAATATATTTGTAATATTATGGAATATATTTTCATGATGGAGAGTAATCACAATCTTAGTAAAATACATCAATATGATGACTACTCCATCTTGCCTTATGATGTAAAGAATCTAATCATACATATGTGCATCCACTATTACAACATTTCCCTTAGAAGCATTCTAATTTCGTATGGCCTGAAGTAACTATACTTATTAATAAATTAGAAATTTATAATTAATAAGATTTGAGATTTTGTATTTTTGAACCTTATTTATTATATTGTATCGAGGCATCTCCAAAGGTGGTAGTCCTTAATCTTTCTATTTATTCTTGTTAAAATCATGCATAAAAATTAGGTCTTTGGCTTAAAAATTCACCATGTTTACATTCTACACACCCTTCTCTTTCCTTTGATTTTTCAATAAGGGATAATAATACATATTATGAAGCCAATTAATTCTAAATAACGAATAGTGTGTCTACCTCTATGGATTACATGAAAAAAATTGCGTGATATGATTTAATTCACCACAAATGTAGCAAATATTAGTTTATCTAGCATGTATATCACCTTGAGACTATAATTTTGATTTCTTCCTTGGTATCTTCATTGTCTTTGTGGAAAAACCCGTCCTTATTTATGAATGTTGTATCCTCCATACTATCTCTATGGTGAAGGTGAAGCCCATCTTGATTATTGTGTGTAATGTGGGGACTAATGTGTCCACCCTACCTGACATTGTGGTGACTGCAGTGTCCAAACTATTTGATATTTTGGAAATTGTGGCATCCGTTTAAGAGTATTCTAAGTTATCATTTCCATTGCAACATTAATGCTAGGTAGTCTAGGTTTCATACATCGAGACTATTACGTAGCTATTGTGAATACATTCATGTTTATATCTTCCTTAAACTTCAAAATGGATTGGTAGTTCTTCTTATCAATGTTATTCGATAGGTGAGTTATCTACCATGTTGAAAAAATAACTTTTAGATCATAGTTTAATGCAATAAACTAAAAACCTATATTTATTTTTTTTCTTTTCTGAAATAATTTTCACTAAATCATTTGTTGAAAATTTAAATGGTAATTATCTCTTGTATTGTAAACCATTCTCATGTGCCTTACCTCATGACCTGTATGTGAGTAATTCAACATATGTGCATCTAAGTCACCACTTAAAAAAGGTGAAACATCCCAAGGAAAAGTTTCATCATGAGTGGGTTCTATGTAATACATATGTATTGTAGTCACATGGTACAAGAGATCAACTTTTGACCTTAATTGAGTTCACACCCAAGGAAACATCTATTTTCTCAACTGGAATTATGTAACTTGTTTCACTAGCTTGATAGGATGATATGGAAGCTAACTTATTGCAACTGAGGGACTATTTGTACCTAATATTCACTAAGGATGAAATATCTATTTCATAAGGCCTCAAGCTTTGGCTCTAAGATAACCTTGAAACAATTGTCTCCCCTACATGCATATGGAAAATAAAGCTCTTTAGATATGATGTAGTGTTTTATTTTAGCCTTGTTCAAGGGTATGATAATGATTTTATTCCCTTGATATGCCTCTAAATGATTATTTATTATATTCATGGTCAATTGGACATCATATTCCCACATCTTCCTAATTAATGCATGGTAGTGATTTCCATTAGTTTTCATAACAATAAATTTAAAGTTTCTATGCAAACTTAGATAAAATACATTTATTTCCACAAATTCTAATATCCCAATGGGTTTCACCTGATCATATTCTTCAAGACTCAATGTGACAGGTTTGTGGCAAAGGGTTATTCATCTAATGGGATTCCACATAAACCTATATATCATATTCACCATGATTCCAAAGTTAATAATAACATTCAAGACTTCATATTTTATGAGTTCTGTTTGTAGTTAAGAGTCGACATTTGATGTATTTTTGGTCTTGACATACTAAACCATTTTTTTACTCAATTGTTGTCCCCTTTTTGAATAATCCTATAAGTTATGCAACATATTTGTAATATTATGGGATATATCTTCATTATGGAATATAATCACAAGTTTAATAAGAATTGTCAATTTTGTGACTACTCTGTCTTGCCTTAGGATGCAAATAAGCTAACCATACATATGTGCATCCACTACTACAACATTTCCCTCAGTAGCATTCTAATTTTGTATGGTATAGAGTAATTGTGCTTATGAATAAATTAGTAATTTATATCTAATAGGATTTGGATATATGTATTTTTGAACCTTCTTGATCATATTGTTTTGGGGCATCTCCAGAGATGGTAGTCCTTTCTCTTTACATTTATTCTTATTGATAACATGTATAAAAATTGGGTCTTTGGCTTGAAATTTCACCATGTTTACATTCCACACACCCTTCTCATTACTTTGATTTTCCAATATGGGAAAATAATTCATATTCTGATGCCTATTATTTTTAAAGTATCCGTAGTACATCTAATTTTATAGATTGCATGAAAAAAATTATGTGATATGATTGAATTCACCACACATGTAGAAAACATTAGGTTACCTATCATGTAGATCACCTTGAGACTATAATTATGATTTATTCCTTGGTATCCTCATTGTCTTTTTGGATAATCCATCTTTTTTTATGAATGTTGTATCCTCCATACTATCTCTATGTTAAAGGTAGATCCCATCTAGATTGATGTTGGTAATGTGGGGACTAAGGTGTCCAAACTACTTGATATTGTGGTGACTACGATGTTTAGACTGCTTTATATTTTGGTGAGGGTGGCATCCATCTAGGATTAGTCTATTTTGTTAATTCCATTTCAACATTCATACTGGGTAGTCTAGGTTTTTTATCTCGATACTATTACATATCTAACACATCCTTAAACTCCTAAAGGGATTTTTGGTTCTTCTTATCATGGTTATGTGATTTATAAATAAACTAGTACATTATGAGAAACTATTTTCTCTAATGTTGTAGTCGATGACACTTCATAGTCATGTGTCTTACTATGCAACAAATTTTAGAAAATTCCATTCTTATTTTTGGACATTCATTTTTGTGATGTCCTTATTTTTTTAACTCACTACACCATACTAATAGTCTTGGTATGTTGATCTCTTCCAATTCTTCTATCTTGTGAATGATAACATTTATATTATAGAATATGTTTTGGTAGTAGAAGGAGGATAGTCTCCACAATCTTCTATCTACTCAACCTTGATTATAGATGACTAGGCATTAGATTTAATTTTTAATTGATATTGTGCAATGGAAAACTTAATCCTCAGTTGCAAGCCTTCCACAAGCGATGCAATCTTGTCTGAATCTAGAAATTAAAAATTTACTCTAGTCATCACATGAGAGAACCTATGATCATAGTCCCAAACTAACTTTCCACCTCTATCAGATCTCCTTCAAGTCTTAAAAATTCTAACTTGAACACTTTTTTCATTTTGAATTCCACAAGCAATCTACCTTTAACTTGTTAGAAAGTCAATTGTTACTTGTTACTCTTCCACATTAATTATAAATATCTAATTTTTAAGGCTCATATTTTCTCTCACTTTTTACATCATTAGTGGTTACACATTTTAATGTACTAAAATACTATCAAGACACTAAAATTACCAATAAGAAAAGATTTTGTACAACAACTAGTATTGATTCATATTGAATGATTCAAATAATTACAAACCATTTATAAATAAGCCTCAACTCAGAATTGGAGTTGACATGTAAAATTTATAACTCTAAAAATAAATAAAAATCAACTTGCTATTTTTAGTGGGGTTCTCATGTAGGTGCATATATCTCTAAAAATACTCAAAAATAAATTAAACTCTAAAGTTAATTTATCGAATGAATTTCAACTAAAGTTCAAGTTTGGTTAGAAAAATAGACATCCCATAAATGGAATTAAACTATAATTTTGGACCCTCAAATGGTCACATATTGCCTTCAATTTTTTTTGAATGCATCCCATAAATGAATGGGTGAGTTATGATTAGTCATTTTGGTATAAAGATGGGCTAAAATGGAGCTACAAATCAAAGATGGGCATAAATGAATGGGTGAGTTATGATTTGTTCCCTTGAAGTGAATGATCTTACACTTGGGTAAATTCCCCTCTCTATTTTGAACCTAACTTAATCTTATTATTCACCACAAATTTTGAAATAAATTACATTTCATCATTGAACAATCTCTACCTCAGTAAAAATTTTAATTATTTTATCTAACTAGTGTTAAAGATATCTTTGACTAGGTAGCCATCTCAACATGTTTTAAATTCCATGGTTACTACACCATTTTAGGTAGAGGTTCCTATAACATGTGAATGATTTATAATCTATGATGTTATAAAAAATTTGGGTTGTAGGCATATATATATTTCTTCATTTCATAACAAACTCATACGTAATTACTATTTTTTAATTTTAGTATAAATTTGGTGAATCAACTTAGTGACCATTGAACAAATAATTTAAAAAAATGAGAAAAATGATGTACAAAAGTTATACATAACATAGAAAATGTCAATAAAACCATGATCTCTATAGAATTATGTTTCTCAAATATGAATCAATCATTTCTTTTACAATTCACTGTATTTATAGCATTGTGAGGAGGCTTTGTCACTTCATTTTCATGACCGTTCAACATTAGCATTGAAGAAGAATTTTCATCTTCTAAATTATTTTGATATTGAGACAAAATCATAATCATAGACAACATATTCTATATCGCACACTTGTCACTTATCCAATAGTTATATGATTTTATACTTCATATTTTACTACTAATAATTAAGTTTCAACAACAAAAATAAGAAAAAATAAATATTCTCTCTCCATTAACATAGAGACACTAATTTGATCTTAACTCTCTTGATAATGACTACAAGTCCAATCCCTAGCCTATGAGCACAAGGCTTTGTTGTCCCACTGAATAAATAAAACAAATTGTCAAACTTGCTATCATGAATGACAAACTTACACACACACACACACACACACACACACACACACACACACACACACACACACACACACACATCAAATAGACGTCTACTACATATGCATTAACATTCAACAATAGAAAATATTGTAGAAATATATTAGTAGAATATACTTGTTAGTATGGTAAGTAGTACATATGTGATTTAATCCTTTTATTGGCCATTCATCATTCAACATATTCCACTTGGTGATTGGTGGGATAATGCATTCCCGTCCTACAAACTTCCAACCAACAAGCACAAACTATGTATAAATAGTAAGGTAATGTGATGATATTCATCTTCCAAATTTAATGTGAACAACCTAAAAAGTATGGTTTGGAAGTCTTCCTCCAATAGGTACATGCTTATCAACATAATAAAAATGAATAAAATTACGCTCCACCACATACTCAAAATATCTTTTAATAAAAATGAATAAAAATATGAAATTTGCAATCCCTACAAAATGGTCCTTGAAATTACCCCTCACACAAAATAAATAAAAATAAATATTAATAAAATAAATCTTGCATTAAGTCTGTTGTTCCTATTTGTAATATTTAAAATTGGATCAATTAATTTTTAAATTTTTATCAATAATAAAACATGAAATTAAGGAACTTAAGAATTCACTTATTTTTTTATTTATTATAACCTCTTTTAAGAAAATGTTTTAATTCTTATTTAACATAATCATTTATTTTAATTTATGTTTTATATTTACAAGTTCATACTTTAATCCACAAATTTAATTTTTATTTATAAATTTATAATTTTGATGTATATAGTGTTAGAATTTTCACTACATTATGGAAGTGTACTTCCTAACTATTTTTGAGTCATGGTCTCAATTCGATGTTAAGAATTAATTAATATATACAAATTTTAAATAAAAATAATGTCGTGTTGTAGTAGATTTAAAAAAAAATATTATATTTTAATGAATAAGGATAAAACATTTCAGGTGAAAGATGAAAGTGATACGCATGCTTACAATGATGATGGTAGAGATGATAAAGATAAATCTAAATATAATTAATCATTCAATTAAATATATTTAATAATATTATTATATTAAATTACTAATTTTTATTACTATCTAAAAATTAGATTATCAATATTTATGAAATTCCACTTTTGTTAATTTCATCTCAATATGATCTTCAAAGAAACCAAGGATATACAGTTGAACTAGAAATAATTCAGCTCATATATAATTAAAGCATAAATGCAAGTACATTACCAAAAAAGCATACAAACGATGGCCATGTGTAGTAAAAGTTATAAAAGATGGCAAGACAAAAATATATATGCTGCTACAAAACTATAGCTGGAGATCGCGAAATAAATTCATAAATTCATAATCTGTTCGAAATATTGGAGACGGAAGGAATTGAAAACACAGCTTGCACTCGTAATGATTGCAACTTTAACATACTTCCACGTCATTTACATAACCAATTCAAGCTCACATCTCAAAATACATTAAATAGAAATGAAATAAAAATATTTTAGAGGGTTTTGGTCCGGGCACAGTTGGAGGACATATGTAACATACTCGTCCCTATATTATAACATTAATTTAGAGAAATTTTAATATTATAAAAAACTATGTTATCCATTGTGAAAGTCTATTTAGTGGAAAGCGGATTCCTTTGTAGAATGACATTTACTTGTTTCATTATTACATGTTCTAAGATTTTTTTTTGAGAAATTTTAAAGTTTCATTTATTTATTTTTTAAATATTTAAAATCGTACATAAGAATATAGAAAAAAAGGTTGATTTAGATTTATATTTGAACTGTTACCATGATTAAATATTATTTAATTTTTTTGAAAAATTTAATAACTTTAAATAATATATTAAGATATTGAATGGGTGTGTATATGTTTTATCTTTCTTATTATTTACAATTATGATATTTCCAAATAGTTAATGTTGTTCAAAATGTTCAGTGAGTTTCACAAGCTTTGAGAAAGACATCACACATGATTTTACTATTCAAACTTTAGTTCATGTGGATGGAATAATATTTATAAATGTAACATGTGCATCTTCACACTTTTTGGTCCATCACAAACTAAGAGAGTATGTTGGAAAAGGAATGCTTCTCTCTCTGATTTTCCAAAAAGATACAGATATAAATAAACATGTCTTTTCTTCATTGGGTGGCTTTGACATTTTTTTTATGCCAATTGCTTTTCATCGATTACTCATAAATCCAGTTGTTTTGTGTAGACTCCACCTTAATTAATACCAAAAAAATGCCAAACTATGATAAGAAAAGGAAAATAATTAGAGTGTGAGTATAGCCATCCTTTGATCTTTTTGGCTAGGAAACAAACACAAGTTATGTTACAATATTTAATAATAAGAGTTCTTGTATGTTGTTGAAGTACATGTGTAGCATTTTTTCATGGTACTCTAAAAGTAATTTAGATATTTTAATTTTTTATAATTTAGTTGAGTTCATGTATGTCTGAGATCAAATTATAAATATGTATTTGAATGTATTTAATATCAATGCATAATAATAGGATTGAGATTACTTTTATAATTAATCTTATTAGATTAATATAATATGTGAATGAACCAAAACTAGTATCATGTTATAGGTATAATTAGTATAGATAGTATAAAATTGAATAATTTTAAAATACTTGAAAAGGAGAGAGTAAGTAAGGAGTACACATGTGTGTCTTTGCAACCATATTACCCCTTATTAGTTTTTCTTGGTAGATATGCTTCCTAGCTAAAGCATTGGAGAGAGGTTATATATATGGACTTGTTTTGTTATTTGGGTCTGAGAATATATCTTGATAAGTCCCTTGTTGATAAGTGAATTTTCTATCAACACACCTTTGTCAATGATTTCCTCAAATGTGTTGGCACAATTTAGTTTGAGATTATGAGCAAGATCATCATTTAAATTTTGGGAATTTTTTTCGGTTAATTACATATCAAGCAAGTTATGTGAGAAATGATTAGCTAAAGTTGTCCACCATTATAGGTCAAGACCTATAATATAAGATAACTTTGATTTATTTTGGTATTTCCCAAAGGCCTAGTGGGCTTAGACATGGATACATGACTTCTTTTAGCCACGTCATTTATCCCCTTCAACCTGTCTCATGCTCTATTGGGTGACAACCCACAAATGCCATTACTATTCACCTAATTCTGGCATGATTTCAAAATCAAAATTATTTTTTTGATATGGAAGGAATGGAATCCAACTTTATTTTTAAATAATTCTACTAACATTTAGTTTTCTACTTATAATAAGGTTATGATTGTGTCTAATGTGATTTTATAGATTCATTTTCAAACTAATAAGGTGGCTATAGAATTGGATTACCTCCAATAACTCCTGCATCATTTGGGGGATGCCTCATATGCCACCCTCCCCACCCCCAAACTCTACTCCTTAGGGAGGTAGTGGATCTCCTCAATGTGATTTTTGGTGCAATTGCTCCTACAGATGGTCTTGTATTACTGGTTCTCCTCAAAGGCACCACTCTCCCCTTGACTCAATGTGAATATTTGGGATCTCCACCCTTTCCTTATTAGTAGGCTCAAAGGTGGGGTTCTCTACCTTCTGTAGATAATCTCACATGGAGATTTACTCTTGGGAGTTTGTAGGGTGTCAAACTTTAGCCCATGCTGAACAAAGGTTTCCCTCAGCTCTTTAGCTTAACAAACCTTTGATATGTTAGAGATTAGTTGTTAACCTCTCTCCAATGCTTTAGATAGGAAGGAAAATACTATGATGATAATCTTTGTATTTCTCCCTCGTACTTCTTGTTTTCATAAAGATTGTGGTGGATCCTCAGTGAGCTGTTAAAGAAAGTAGAATGTGCCATGTGTCATCATCCACCTGACTCTCCAAAGATGAGCAGAAGCTGCCATGTGCCCTTTGTAAGTTAAGTGGAACACATGGATATTTACTCTTGGGAGTTCGTAGGGTGTCAAAATTTAGCCCCTGATAATCTCACATGGAGATTTACTCTTGGGAGTTCGTAGGGTGTCAAACTTTAGCCCCTGATGAACAAAAGTTTCCCTTAGCTCTTTAGCTGAACAAACCTTTAATATGTTAGAGATCAGTTGTTAACCTCTCTCCAATGCTTTAGCTAGGAAGCATCTCTACCAAGAAAAACTACTAAGGGGTAACATGGTTGCAAAGACACACATGTGTACTCCTTACTTACTCTCTCCTTTTCAAGTATTTTAAAATTATTCAATTTTATACTATCTATACTAATTATACCTATAACATGATACTAGTTTTGGTTCATTCACATATTATATTAATCTAATAAGATTAATTATTAAATTCATAATTATTGTGTAATGTGATTTTATAGATTCATTTTCAAACTAATAAGGTGGCTATAGAATTGGATTACCTCCAACAACTCTTGCATCATTGGGGGGATGCCTCATATGCCACCCTCCCCACCCCCAAACTCTACTCCTTAGGTCATAATGTGAATTGTCGATATTAACCCATGTAAAAATCACATGTATCAGTCATAGGTCATGACACTTGGAACAATAGGAAAAATAAGGATACAAACTTTAGTAGAATCTATGGCTAGGGTTTTGGACTTATTCAAAATAATCTAGGTTCACCAAATGATTTATATTTTTTAGGATTATGGAATGTAACCCTAGGTTGATAAATAACTAAGTAATAAATCAGTAGAATACTATAGTATCAACAACCACTAATTTAAATAATAATTGATTTATTTGAATATTTTGTAAATATAAATGAATTAGAAAATGTATACTTAGCTATAAAATATGACTAAGACAGACAAGTGGTAGGATAGTAAGTGATGTAGGAATAGCGTAGAGTGTCATAAAAAATCCTTGTTATAACCCTCTCTAAAAAATAGTAAGAACCTATTTTTCTATAGCACACTATGATAAAGACCTTTTGTGTAGTGCTAATGACAATGTGTAGGTGAAGTAGTGAAATTATAGGTAGACATTCACTCTATTTTTGGAATACATTGCCTATATGATTAATACCTAGATCATCCTCTATTATGTGCTTTAACTAAACTAACTATAAAACCCTAAGCCTTGATGCTCGCTAAGTTTCTAATTGAAATAACTGGAAGGAGAGTGGAATTAATAACGTAGGTTGGGCATGACCTCAACACTCCATGTGTTGAGTGAGACCTATATACCAATACCTCTAAAATGGATTAAATCCAATGTATTTCTCCTCATCTAAGTGCTAGCGTAAGTGGGAGTGATGCTAGTATGTCTAAGCATGAATACTAATTTAAACACTTTGAATGTAAATTAAGATTGAAAACTTGAATAAAAATTAGTGCTATGTTATTGTAGATGGATATATATAGAAATAATGGAAAATAAGGATCAATAACCTTAATTTTCATAAAATAACATATAATACAAGGAAGGTATAGAATCCAATATCTCTTTCATGAGTTGTCCTCTCAAAACCCATAAAATGAAGTATTTAAATATAGAGAAGCACCCCTATGCCTTGGTGAAAGCATTCAAACATTTTTGCTTCTATATTTTGAATTCACATATTACTGCCTTAGTACCTGACACTAGAGTCAAGTCTATATTAACTCAGCGGGAGTTTGGCAAAAAGAGAGGTAATTGGATTGTAAAAATCCAAGAATTTGATCTATATATCAAGCCGACAAAGCTGGTCAGAGGTAAAGGCCTATGCCAATTAATGGCTGACAATAAGCTAGAAAAAACACAGCGTGAAGAAGCTGAAGTGGAAGATATGCCAATAGTCTTTTTTGTCTCCACTACCAATGAATGGTACTCAAGTATTGCCTATTTTCTGACTTATGGTGAATGTCCTACTCATTTATCCTATAAAGAAAAGAGGACTATCAAGTTGACAGCTGCCAATTTTGTCCTTTTGGATAACGGCCTGTAAAAAAGAAGCATAGATGGAGTATTCCACATAATGTGTGCCTCATGAGTTCCCTACATTAATTAATATGAAAGGCACATGATCCTCTCATCATCATGTTCCATAATCTCTGAAATGTGTGAATGCCCCCATATAGAATTTATAATGTCCTTCCACCCATTTATTGGGTGATAAATGGTATATCCCTATCATGATCTTATGATTATCATCACTCTCATTTGAAAATGTATGAGTAAAAACATTGAATGTTTATAAATATAAAAATAATGTTATATATGAATAATGACATGCAAATATTAGAAAATTCTTAAGACAAGTAACCATTTAAATTTTTATTGTTTATTTTTTTAAATATAGTTACAATACATTTGGGATTATATTTTATTAATTTTAAATATTTTAAACAAATAAATTGAATGCATTTCAAAACACTTTCTTTAGTATTCTAAAATTCCATAGAGAAAGCTTTCGATAGAGCATAAATAATGACTCATCAAGGTAATGTAAAGTGAAGTCAACAAAACCTATTACAACCCAAAATTAGTTGAAGACATTTCAACAACTAATATTAATAAGATAATGAGGCATATGATAATTTATATATATTAAAAAAAGTCATTTTTATATGATATATAAGAACAATAAAAATGTAGAACCTATTTACACTTGATTTTAAACGTAGAATGTAAAATATATTTTCATGTATAATCTCTGCAAATTATATATTAAATTGACAACATTGAAAATAGGTGAAATGAAATATTTAATGAATGAATACACTTTTATGCATGTGAAACAAGATTTTTTATGCAAACTTGCCTTTTAAAGATAATGGATATTGGGGGTGACCATGCCCCTTGGAGATCCCAGTGTTAAACCATGATTGATTTGAGTATGCCACAACATTTATTGAGAAAAAAGTACATAGATAGAATTTGATTAACATAAAAATTCATTCACACATAACTCACCACATTTGTGAAGTGGAATCCACTATGGGTTTCAATAAATTTTAGGAATGCCTAAAATATGTGTAAGGTAAACCTATTCTGACTTGTATACCTTTGCTTGTAGAACCTAGAAATGTGACCTATTCATGAAAATAAATTAGACCAAATAAAACATATAAAAATTATTATATGTTTGATAGAATTTTTATGACCTCTATCATGATAACATCCTTAATAGGATCACCAAGAAGGCCAAAACCAACTGAAGAGAGCTCAATATCAAGGCTTAGTAGTCAAGAAACCTAAAGATGCACTTATAGGCTTGTACCTAAAACATGAATCAAATTACAAGTTTTTGAAGTAGGCTAAGGAAATGATGTCTATTAAGATGTGAAGAGGACCTTGGTAGAATATCTTATGAAGTTTAAACCCATTTCAAGAGAAGGAAAGTACTCAATAGGAACTATTAGTGTCATTTCCATGGGACTACCCATAAATCCTAACAATGGGCTAATTTAAGTTCTAGTGAGTTGTAGAGGTCAAATTATTTTGGGGATCACTTGTATACCTCATGTGATGTTGAGTATATCTAAAAAGGTGTTTTCAACCAAAATCAAGCACATTTACACCATTTTTGCCTAAACAATCATGTCTCAAATGCACTAATAGGCCTATTCTACCCAAGAAGTCACTTTCATCATGTGGGAACTTGAAGGAGTTGCATGGGTACCAATGGCTGCTAGAAGAGTTAATAAGGCCTCCATACTATAATCTTATGGCATTAGTCAAAAAGGAAATGTTTTCTATGAATAATCCTTAATAAATTTGACATTTAAAATCCTACTAAAACCTCTCAAGAATATCAATGGACTAAATTAGCCTTATAAGTGCATCATAAATTTAACTACAATAACATAACAAGATATGATCATTGAATATCGATGAGATGTGGGTGAGTCGGTAAAGTGACTTGATTGTTATAAGCACCACCTAGGTTCAAATCTCAGATGGTATTGGAGGCTAGTTGTGGTTGACCAATTCGATTGGGTTGTTTGTGTCCATTGATGATATTCTCAATCTAGTTGTGGCCATTCATTAGTATTCTTGGGTTGGTTATGGTAATTGTTGGTAATTTTGGTACTTGTGTACTTAGGGATCTGGGCCCCTGATTATGTCTCAGATTGGTTGAAGCCCTGGACAAAATCATATAAGGGTAATGTTCCCACCAAAATCATATCTATCTAAAATATATATATATATATATATATAATCATTGAATGATATAACATATGTGAAAATTATGTTATCATATTAAGATTTGCAGTATTTGAATTTTGTATGTACATATGAGGCAAGGCATATATAAATGTGTCAATGAATCTCATAATAATATAATATAGAATTAGTGTATTATGTGTTAGTAGTGCATGATATGGATCATGGAATTCATCAAACTTAACAAGCTCAAAAATCACCCAAGCACAATAAATACAATAATAAAAATGTGAACCCATAAGGTCAAGTGCCACATATAAGGGACATGCTCAAATGTTGTACACAACAAAGGACCAAGGGAAAACATCAAATGTACATGTTCAAATGTCACACCTACCACACAAGATCTCGTAGATATGTTCAAACAAGCTTCCATACATGGTCCAAGGGCCAAAATCAATGTATATGTTCAAATGTCATACATAAGAAACAAAATATCATAGAGATGTTCAAGAAAGTTTGCACACAAGGGAAAAGGGTCATACATAATAAAAAATTAAGATATAATATACTATGCAAAAGTAATAGAATCAATAGAATGTAGAATTGGTAATGTAGTATAAATCATACATACTTAATGTGATCATATCCTATCAAATAGCATATTCATGTACACAATATAAGATAGATATGTTAGCAAGACATTTTGAAATAATATAAAGCTTAACAATATAGGATTTATAGAATGATAACACATATACATAATGTGAATTGTCGATATTAACCCATGTAAAAATCACATGTATTAGTCATAGGTCATGACACTTGGAGCTGTTAAGAATATAATAAAATCAAAGCATGAGGGTTTCAATAATTATATAAGGTTAACAACTAATCCATAACATATCAAAGCATGAGGGTTTCAATAAATATGTGTAGGGTTCAACAAGACAAGGAAGGTATGCAATCCCCTATCTCTTTCATGAGTTGCCCTCTCAAAACCCATTAAATGAAGTATTCAAATATAGAGAAGCACGCCTATGCCTTGGTAAAAGCTGTCTAGCATTGCTATTCACCTAAGTCTGGCATGATTTCAAAATCAAAATTATTTTTTGGATATGGAAGGAATGGAATCCAACTTTATTTTTAAATAATTCTACTAACATTTAGTTTTCTACTTATAATAAGGTTATGATTGTGTCTAATGTGATTTTATTGATTCATGTTCAAACTAAGAAGGTGGCTATAGAATTTGATTACCTTCAATAACTCCTACATCATTGGGAGGATGCCTCATATGCCACCCTCACCAAAAATGCCATTGCTATTCATCTAAGTCTGGCATGATTTCAAAATCAAAATTATTTTTTGGATATGGAAGGAATGGAATCCAACTTTATTTTTAAATAATTCTACTAACATTTAGTTTTCTACTTATAATAAGGTTATGATTGTGTCTAATGTGATTTTATAGATTCATTTTCAAACTAATAAGGTGGATATAGAATTGGATTACCTCCAATAACTCCTGCATCATTGGAGGGATGCCTCATATGCCACCCTCCCCACCCCCAAACTCTACTTCTTAGGTCATAATGTGAATTGTCGATATTAACCCATGCAAAAATCACATGTATCAGTCATAGGTCATGACACTTAGAGCTGTTAAGAATATAATAAAATCAAAGCATAAGGGTTTCAATAATTATATAAGGCTAACAACTAATCTATAACATATCAAATCATGGGGGTTTCAATAATTATATGGGTTTCGATAAATATGTGTAGGGTTTAACAAGACAAGGAAGGTATGGAATCCCTATCTCTTTCATGAGTTGCCCTCTCAAAACCCATGAAATGAAGTATTAAAATATAGAGAAGCACACCTATAATAAGGTTATGATTGTGTCTAATGTGATTTTATAGATTCATTTTCAAACTAATAAGGTGGCTATAGAATTGGATTACCTAAGGTTAGCAACTAATCTATAACATATCAAAGCATGAGGGTTTCAATAATTATATGGGTTTCAATAAATATGTGTACGGTTCAACAAGACAAGGAAGGTATGGAATCCCCTATCTCTTTCATGAGTTGCCCTCTCAAAACCCATGAAATGAAGTATTCAAATATAGAGAAGCACGCTTATAATAAGGTATTCAAACCCCATGAAATGAAATATTCAAAGTTTGTATCCTTATTTTTCCTATTTATAGAATTGGATTACCTCCAATAACTCCTGCATCATTGGGAGGATGCCTCATATGCCACTCTCCCCAAAAATGCCATTGCTTTTCACCTAAGTCTGGC
Source organism: Torreya grandis (assembly GCA_037957365.1). Taxonomy (NCBI): domain Eukaryota; kingdom Viridiplantae; phylum Streptophyta; class Pinopsida; order Cupressales; family Taxaceae; genus Torreya; species Torreya grandis. The sequence goes on along the minus strand of JARHVA010004639.1, from coordinate 977,193 downwards.
ATGATTTCAAAATCAAAATTATTTTTTGGATATGGAAGGAATGTAATCCAACTTTATTTTTAAATAATTCTACTAACATTTAGTTTTCTACTTATAATAAGGTTATGATTGTGTCTAATGTGATTTTATAGATTCATTTTCAAACTAATAAGGTGGCTATAGAATTGGATTACCTCCAATAACTCCTGCATCATTGGGGGGATGCCTCATATGCCACCCTCCCCACCCCCAAACTCTACTCCTTAGGGAGGTAGTGGATCTCCTCAATGTGATTTTTGGTGCAATTACTCCTATAGATGATCTTGTATTATTGGTTCTCCTCAAAGGCACCACTCTCCCCTTGACTCAATGTGAATATTGGGGATCTCCACCCTTTCCTTATTAGTAGGTTCAAAGGTGGGGTTCTCTACCTTTTGTAGATAATCTCACATGGAGATTTACTCTTGGGAGTTTGTAGGGTGTCAAACTTTAGCCCCTGCTGAACAAAGGTTTCCCTTAGGTCTTTAGCTTAACAAACCTTTGATATGTTAGAGATTAGTTGTTAGACATATAATTTGGGTTTCCTTCTTGCATTTTATGAGAATATATCTCCGTTATATTTGGTTAAGTAACGGTTTGGTCAAGTACATGAATTTTTCACCTTGACTCATTATTCCCTTTATATTTTTCTTGAAAAATAGATTTAGATCCCTCTATTGAAAATTGAAAATGATGTGTATGATGTTAAATATTTTGCTTAATAAAAAAAGGATATTGGACCCTGTATTTAGTTTTCACTATGATAAGGTATGATTTTTCTTGTGTAGGTAATAAAATATAATTTTATTTCATTAGGAAAATAAAAAAAAATCATGTCAACACGACTGGACCCTACACCTTCAGAATATAATTTATTAACCTCTCTCCAATGCTTTAGGTAGGAAGCATCTCTACCAAGAAAAACTACTAAGGGGTAACATGGTTGCAAAGACACACATGTGTACTCCTTACTTACTCTCTCCTTTTCAAGTATTTTAAAATTATTCAATTTTATACTATCTATACTAATTATACCTATAACATGATACTAGTTTTGGTTCATTCACATATTATATTAATCTAATAAGATTAATTATTAGATTCATAATTATTTTCTAATGTGATTTTATAGATTTATTTTCAAACTAATAAGGTGGCTATAGAATTGGATTACCTCCAATAACTCCTGCATTATTGGGGGGATGCCTCATATGCCACCCTCCCTACCCACAAACTCTACACCTTAGGGAGGTAGTGGATCTCCTCAATGTGATTTTTGGTGCAATTGCTCCTACAGATGATCTTGTATTACTGGTTCTCCTCAAAGGCACCACTCTCCCCTTGACTCAATGTGAATATTGGGGATCTCCACCCTTTCCTTCTTAGTAGGCTCAAAGGTGGGGTTCTCTACCTTCTGTAGATAATCTCACATGGAGATTTACTCTTGGGAGTTCGTAGGGTGTCAAACTTTAGCCCCTCCTGAACAAAGGTTTCCCAATTATTGGAGAGATATGCTAGAGATTAGGTTAACAACTAATCTCTAACATATCAAGCATTGGAGAGAGGTTAACAACTAATCTCTAACATATAATTAGTATAGATAGTATAAAATTCAATAATTTTAAAATACTTGAAAAGGAGAGAGTAAGTAAGGATTACACATGTGTGTCTTTGCAACCATGTTACCCCTTAGTAGTTTTTCTTGGTAGAGATGCTTCCCAGCTAAAGCATTGGAGAGAGGTTAACAACTAATCTCTAACAAATAATATATTAAGATATTGAATGGGTGTGTATATGTTTTATCTTTCTTATTATCTACAATTATGATATTTCCAAATAGTTAATGTTGTTCAAAATATTCAGTGAGTTTCACAAGCTTTGAGAAAGACATCATGCATGATTTTACTATTCAAACTTTAGTTCATGTGGATGGCATAATATTTATAAATGTAACATGTGCATCTTCACACTTTTGGTCCATCACAAACTAAGAGAGTATGTTGGAAAAGGAATGCTTCTCTCTCTGATTTTCCAAAAAGATACAAATATAAATAAACATGTCTTTTCTTCATTGGGTGGCTTTGACATTTTTTTATGCCAATTGCTTTTTATTGATTACTCATTAATCCAGTTGTTTTGTGTAGTCTCCACCTTAATAAATACCAAAAAAATGCCAAACTATGATGATAAAAATAAAATAATTAGAGTGTGAGTATAGACATCCTTTGATCTTTTTGGCTAGGAAACAAACACAATTTATGTTACAATATTTAATAATAAGAGTTCTTGTATGTTGTTGAACTACATGTGTAGCATTTTTTCATGGTACTCTAAAAGTAATTTAGATGTTTTAATTTTTTATAATTTAGTTGAGTTCATATATGTCTGAGATCAAATTATAAATATGTATTTGAATGTATTTAATATCAATGCATAATAATAGGATTGAGATTACATTTATAATTAATCTTATTAGATTAATATAGATAGATTATCGATTATACATTCAACTTAAAACTCAATGGGTGACCTTGAAGTTATAGATTGTGCACCTATTAAGAAACATCAATGGAAAGCCATACAAAACTAATTTTTAACACCACCAATCAATCTATAATACTCCAAAATTCATAAAATGGTTACAACTTTTCTTATTAAAACATGGATTATGAAATCCATATCTAAGTCGCTCATTATTTGATAAAATATCTTTTACATTAAATTACCAATGATAATTTAGTTATTCAAAACTTTATATGCATATATTTATATGTGTTGATGTTGAAGGAGCATCGTCGGGGTCCTACTTCCAGGCCAAGTTATTGTATTATTTAAGACATAATTTGTTTGGTAGAGGCCGACAGAGAGATTGAAGAGATGCGTCTCTTTCCTCTCACTTGTATATATATAGTGATTTCTCACTGATGAAGAAGTATAATTCATTGTAAAGTAGATTGCTGTACTTATCATTTCAATATATAAGAGATATATTGTTGCTGGTTTTTTTCCCTTCAAGTTGGAGGGTTTTCCCAAGGTATATTGTTGTGTTCATTGTTCATTGTGTTGCATTTTTTGAATGTTTCAATTCTGATCATAAAAACTAACATGGTATCAGAGCCAATAGACATCCTCCCTGTTGGGCTTGATGATCATATCAGTGACATCCAAAGATTGCTCCTCAAGGATGAAGAACACTACATGCTGGGCATTCACAGCATGGGGGGTGCAAGGAAATCCCTATTAATGAATTGCATATGGAACAGCGAGGAGGTTCAGAAATCATTTGAGAAGGATGACTTGATATGGGTAACATTCTCCAGCAGTAAGCCAGCGCTTTCTTGGTTGCAGAGTACCATTGCCGAGCAAATACATATGACCTTCGTCAAACATTGGATAGAAGACAAGGGTAAAGCTGCAATCTTTAGGCGTTTGGAGGGAAAGAGATTTCTGATGGTGTTGGATGGAATGTGGCCCAACGAAAGCGATCACTTCTTGTCAAATCTTGGATCCAAGATTGCTGTGATTTCTCATGATAGTTCAGATCTGAGAAAAAAATAAAAATAAAATAAAATAAATAAATAAATAAATAAAAGTAGATATTCCTTTGATCCTCGTCCAGGGATTATCCAAGACAGACAGTTGGAATTTGTTTAAGAGACATGCTTTCGGGAGCAATACAACGGCTCTTCTGCCAGAGGTATTGCAGGGTGCCAACATGATTGCAAACAAATGCCAGGGACACCCTTTGGCTCTCAAGGCATACGACGTAGCCATGACCAGAAAGAGAGAACCCTGGCAATGGAAATTTGCTCTAGGAGAGCTAACAGAGCAAGCTGATAGTCATTTCTTTAGCAATCATACTGATGCAGAAAGACGCATATTGTCCTGTCTTCGCTCCAGTTATGAGTCCCTATCTCTGAGACTCAGAATAGCATTTCTCTACTTCGCAGCATTCCCTGAAAATCATGTGGTGAGGACGGTGGATCTAATTGATATGTGGACTACAGAGAGACTTATTCGAGCTGAAAGTCCTTCTTAGCTGAATGCAAATGGCCGATAGTTGTTGAATATAATGATCGATCAGTGTGTGGTGGAGGGAGTCGAAGCTGGATCTTTGGGAATAGTCTGAAAGTGCAAGATGCATCCCATGTTCTGCCATTTGGCTATTCACATTCTGGAAGAGGAGGACGATGAAGAAGAAAGAAATGTATTCAGAGCAGGAGATAACTTGGCAAAATTTCCTTCCAAAGAAATTGGTGAATGCCAACACCAACGGATCTCACTAATGTTCAATCGCATCAGTCGCCTGCATGAAGAATTTAAATGCCGCAGACTGCGTACTCTCATCCTCTGCCAATAGTGACAGCCTTTCTGTCATCCCACCTAGCTTTCTGAAGCGCCTGACTTGGCTGAAAATGCTTGACCTGAGTAAGACGGTGATCGAATCCCTGCCGGTGACTCGGGGGCGCCTGAAAAGACTGGAATATCTTAATGTCTCGCAGACTAAACCGAAAAAAAAAAAAAAAAAAAAAAGGCCTGCCATTAGCCATCACTCGCCTCCACAGACTGACATCGCTCCACATGTTCGAGTGTAAGGGGTTGGAATACCTTCCAGTCGACATGAACAAGCTGGAAGATTTACGTTACCTGAACTTGAGGTGTTGTGCTAAAATGAGGTTCCTTCCGTTCTAGATCGCACAAATCATTTCGTTTCAGTGCCTCGTTATGGATGGCTGCAACAATTTAGGGTGGAGGCTTCAAACTTTCCTGCCAGAAAAGAATTTGCAGTATTCACAGTTGGAGGATATAAAATCACTCATACATTTAAGGTATCTATCATTTGTGTATGCGACGACAGGAATTCCCTGCGGTATACTTGGCCACTTTTAGAGCATGGAGAGATTGAAGCTATGCGTAATCCCGTCAGAGAGACTTCCAGAGGACATACAAGAAATGAAAGTATTGGAAGATCTTCGACTTAGCAGATTGGAGGGTTTAGTCCATCTGCCTGGGTGGTTGTGCATTCTGCATTCCTTTAGAAGAATAACGTTGGAGTTCTTGAATGTGAAGGCCCTTCCACCTGCCATATTTGAATACTGCCTCTTTTATGCCTGTTGGAGATTGAGAACTGCTACAACTTGGCAGATTTGTCAGCTGAATTTGGGAAGGAAGAAGCATTTCCCGCTCTGGAGGAGCTGACGCTCGATAAGCTTCAGTCGCTGAAGGAGCTGCCAGTTTTTTTGAAGAGGGAAGCATGAGAATGCTGAAAGAACTCAGAGTGAGATACTGCGAGCAGATCAACAATTTTCTGATGGGTGTATAATGAATTTACAAAAAGAAAAAAAATCCTGAAGAAAAATTTGAGGATAGATATCGTGGGTTCATGTGGACTCATATGTAGCGTGGAAGAGGGCGGCAGCGATAGACATAAGATAAAAGGACAAAGTTGAATCCCTCTGGCAAGAAGGGAATATTTGTATACTATAGTGAGACTTCAAAAGCCTATAGAATTTACATTCCATGTCAGAAGTTGATTGAGATCAGCAAGGATGTTACATTTGAAGAGGATGTTGCATTCAAAAGATCTAAGAGCATTCATATGGAAATAGATAATGAAGTCCAAGAGTCTCCTTAGGGTATGGAAGTTGACCATACTCCTGAGACTCAGAGGAAGGCTTTTGATTCAAAAGAAGATGATGATCTAGTTGAGCCTTTGGAACCAATTGATGGAGCCTACTATCATTCATTGTGATAACCAGAGTGGTGTGAAGCTTTCTGTCAATCTAGTGTTTCATGATAGAACCAAGCATGTTGAGATCAAATACCATTATATCAGAGATATGGTATTGAGGAAAGCTACAGAGTTGAGGTATATCTACACTGATGAGCAGATGGTAGCCATTCTCAACAAGCCTCTCTCCAAGTTAAAGTTTGTGTACTTTTGAGATAAGCTTAGTATAGTGGAGAATATAGCCTTAACTGAGAGAGTCTTAGTATCAAAAATCCCTTGATAATGAGTTCTTCTCTATGAGAGAAGTTTGAGGTGAAATCCCTTGACAATGAGTTCTTCTCAGTGAGAGAAGTTTGAGGTGAAATCCCTTGATAATGAGTTCTTTTATGTGAGAGAAGTTCGAGGTGAAATCCCTCGACAACGAGTTCTTCTCTGTGAGAGAAGTTCGAGGTGAAATCCCTTGATAACAAGTTCTTCTCTGTGAGAGAAGTTCGAGGTGAAATCCCTTGATAATAAGTTCTTTTTTGTGAGAGAAGTTCAAGGTGAAATCCCTTGATTCCACCCTCTAGGAGAACTGTGGTGGATATCATGTAAAGTGATGAACACTTGTACATCTATACATTGTTGTAGCCATTGTGATTGACATCACGATGAGGTGATATGTCTTATGCAGCTAGAAGTATCCTCCCTAGCTGAGAGGGAGTGTTGATGTTGAAGGAGCAACGTCGGGGTCCTACTTCCAGGCCAACTTATTGTATTATTTAAGACATAATTTGTTTGGTAGAGGCCGACAGAGAGATTGAAAAGATGCGTCTCTTTCCTCTCACTTGTATATATATAGTGATTTCTCACTGATGAAGAAGTATAATTCATTGTAAAGTAGATTGTTGTTCTTATCATTTCAATATATAAGAGAAATATTGTTGCTGGTTTTTTTTCCTTCAAGTTGGAGGGTTTTCCCAAGGTATATTGTTGTGTTCATTGTTCATTGTGTTGCATTATCTGAATGTTTCAATTCTGATCATAAAAACTAACAATATGTACATATAATTTGGGTCACACATATATATCCACACACCATAAAGATATAGTGTTTCATTAATACTCATTAGGATTACAAGGATCAGAAACTAGTCACATCATTATATAATAGAGTGTTTTATGTTTTTTTTTAATTTAGGAGGAATCATTATATTTAAAAATCTTTTAAGAGTATCTCATCGTCTCGTTAAATAAAATACTAGTATGAGTGCGGATCACCAAGGGTTCAAATTTTATATTGTTTTTGTAAAGTTGGTACTTAGGTTTCATGCTATCTTCGTACAATTGACGAACACTCAAAAATATTGATCGGACTACTTCAAAAACACACAAAAACTCTGATTAAATTACTCCCTTCGTAAAAACAAATAAATAAAATTTAAACCTTAAACCTCATCTTAATAAATAAATAGAATGTTTTATATTAGAAAAAATCACCGTACTTTGCACACACTATTCATAATATAGTGGCCATGATGTTCACATGGATTCCAACCTAGTAAAGTGTCATTCCCATACCGTACAACTAAAAAGATGATTTTCTCTGCAGACACGACCTTCAAAGTTTAAGAGTGACCCATATCCTTGTGTTAATAATTAGTATCATTTGTAATGTGACCGGTGTTAAGATGTGAGATCTTGCCATGTGAATCGCAGAGATAGAGATATATCATGCATCATTTTGAGGTTAACAGGTTGTCCATATTACGGAGAAACATAATGTTTTGACCTGAAAGTTTGGGATTCAACACATAGACACATCAATATATCATGGTGTGTCCACATAGTCAGGGGTTGTTTTGAGGCATTATTAAAATTCTTTAACATGCCAACGTTTTTAAAGGAATTGACACTGAAAGAAAGAAACAACTAATGGAAAATCAAATTAAATTTAAATTATTCAATGTTTAAAAAAGTTATGAGAATTGTCACATAGAAAGAATATATTGTAAAAATTTTAGAGAAAGAAATGAATTAACTATTTAGCAATGTAGAGATGAACTACAGCTTTATATAATGTATTTATTTTTTCTCTATATAACGATTTGAAAGTAACAGTGTTTATTGTCCTTTATGTCATTAATATAGCTCTTATATTTATTTCTATTATCTTTTACATTTGATTTTTATCTATATTATTATTCATCACTTACTTTTTATATATGTATTTGGCAGTCCCTGCCAGCTCATACAATCGATTAAAAAAGAGTTTTTGGCAGTCCCTGCCAGCTCAAAAACATCCAGTCAATGGAAAATGGGGCATGTGAAGGGGAGGCAAATACAAGATTTTACAAACGGAACACAAACAGCCTATAAATACTAATAATCTCCCAATGATCCAAAAACAACCCAAAGACCATGAAATCAAAAACCCTACTTTTAACATAAATATCAAGAAATAAAAATCTAAATTCACATCATTTCACTATTTCTTATTATCAAGTTGTTATTTCCTTTCTTTCCCTATAAGAAAGAGGAGTATTCATCGTCCATTACAAACCCTCAATTATGGAGTTCACAACATCGAGCTCCAATATTTTTGCTTGTACTCCTTCCTCTATGCTTTGGAGGTCCACAATTGGCTACAGTTAGTAAAGATTTTGTTTGGGAGTTGGTGTGAATTTTTGTAATACCCAAAACCTCCTCATCCCCTTCTTTTGAGGAAGCCTCGTCACTATATTTCTATTCGTTTAGGCCCTTCAAGCTACTTGTGTGTGTTAGACCCTCATGTTCATCCTATTGGGACAATGACTCTTCAAAATCTTCAGAAGGTACCTTTTGAAATCAATCCCTAATTTGAGTCCCCTGATTATGTTGACTTAATCTCCTAGTGTTTTTCACAATTATGTACCACTACACCCCTCAATAAATAAACAGGTGCTCAAACATTTATGCAAGTATCACTGCCTAAATCTTCCCTAGGATTGTTAAGTTTTGATTTGCCCTATTTGGTAGCCAAAGAGGATAAGGCCTTAGAGTTCATAATTACAATCCTTTCTTTTGGGATCCATTTCTAGAAAACTACACCTATCTGTAATTTTGTTTTGGGGAGGGAGCAAGCTTCTAAATTATGCCTTCACTTGTTACATGCAAAGCACCTCACAAAAATTCCTTTATAATCCACATGCTGTCATCACTACCCATTTCGGGAAGATATTTGAAAAGAAGTAAAGAGATGATGGGAAGGGTCTAAAAAAATATAATCTCTAGCATAATTTGACTACACTCCATTCACCACTGGATCAATCTTGAAAAAATAACCCACCATCTCTACTATCATTTTGACCAAAGCATGATTTCTCAATGCCAAAGGAAGGTGATTCAACAGAATTTATATGGGAACCTTATCAATCTTCTTTATTGAGGGATCAAAAAAGGCTTCCAAGGGCAAAGAAATGACTTATATCTACCATAAAATCGAGGACCATCATATCACACAAAATCATGATCTTCCTTCGACATAAACTTGATTAGGAAAACCATGTTTTGAAGTACAACTAAGCTTAGGCACCCAATGTTCTTGCAAATGTTTTCCATCTAGCTATAAATTTTTGATAATGTTGGCTTTTTGCTGAAAAATATCACAAGCGAACAACCCTTCATTTGTGCTATCAATTTGTCCAAATCATCCTCTGGGAGACTCAAATCCACTGCCTCATTTGCCATCCAAAATGGGATATCACCAAAAATGAACTCAACTCTTTTTTATTCTATATTTTAATTGAAACAAGAGAATTCCCCTATCATTCGCCCTCCCCATGTTCTTCCATTATGGCCTTCATATTGTCTATGCCTAAACCCTCCTCCATTCCACTACTCCCTCGTTGTTAAAAAACCTCTTCTTAATCAAGGATGCCTCAACCAGGATAGGGGAAAGGTTATTGAGCTCTTTTAAAACAAGGGTTTTTTGAATTTTTTTGCAAGCATGGATTGGATTGAAATGTTTTTTAGCTTAAAAAAACCAATCAATCATTAGGCCTTTCCTCCACTTACCATGCGTCTCATACAATCCTTGACACATTGCCCTCTCCACCATTGTTCAAATCAAACATATTGCCATGCCCCAAAAAATCTTTAAAAAACCATATGTTTTGTATGTGATGGCTTACAAATAAAACCTACATTATCCAACAATATTCATAATTGTGTTTAAAACCCTAACCATTGCCACTTTAATTCTATCTCTTGTGTCCTTTAATCCTCCTTCAGTTATCATTTCTCCATCCACCATTACCCTACCTACTGCTACCATGAAATTTTCGTTGATCATCACATATGTATATTTACCAACACTTTTCTTATCCATGCCTCATCAATGTATTAATATCATGGACTGTATATTTTCACATACACCAAAATTTGGATAGGCCATCTTCTATTACTTTCCACAATAGTAAATATAACACCTAAGTGTTCTGCTTTATATAATTTTTGGTACAAATTACTATCACATTATGCATTTGGTTTTATAAACTTCTCTTATATGTGTTTTTATATTTATCTTATGTATTTCTATTTGTGGTCGAGTGTGTAGGGAAATGATAGCTGACATTATGAAGTAAAGAGGGAAAAAATAGTCATTCTGCAAAAAAGGGAGAAAAAATCAAATTAAAAAATAAAGCTCGATCAAGTTCAAGTGGAAGGTGGTGTAGCTACACAAGCATGGAGGATAATGGTTTGGATTCAAAGCATAGAGAATTATGAAAGCTTGCAGAAAGAGAATGCATACTTTAGTATTAGGACTATGAACACCGATGATAAGGAGGATTCAAAGATCCCATCAGGGAGCAGTGCAAGCCTACAAAAGGGTCTCCTAAACCTCGGTCCCACCAGAAGGAATGTTTGCAATGAGAGATCTCTAGTAGAATAGTAAGGCTATGTGAGGGTTGAGGAGATCATACAACCTAATCATTTAATTTTTCTTTAGAAAGATCTTACATGCATCAAATCTAAAACAATTCAATTCAAAACTTGTAATGGTTTAGATAATGGGTCACAAGTGGAGCGCAAGTGCTCAGTTTTATCAGAAAGCATTACAAGTAGAATGAGGCTAGAAGGGGAGTAATCAGTCCCGTTAGACAACTTTATTTCTAGAGCATCCTCTAAGGCACCTTTTCTTGGTTTCACAATCAAGAACAATGAATAGAGGTGGGTTTATATTGAGTGCAAGAAAGTGGAAAACACTTTCCATGTTTGTTTTGATTTACGTAAAGCTTGAATGGAAAAGGACCAAGGTAGTTTTTCTTCACCCTTGTTCATAATCAAGTCTAGAGTAAGGAACCTTGTTATGGCTATCTTGGGTTAAGCATCTCGTTCCTTCCTTTTGGGTGACATTCCAATGTTATTTTCAGAGGATACCCCTGATTTAGAGATCTCAGACCAAGCCATTTTGGACTTGGATTTGACTATTGGCAACCATAACTTATTTAGAATGTATGTGGGCTCTCCACTCTTACTTCTTCACCTTGTGAGATGGTATTCAACATGTTAGAGTTCCATGAGCATTTTGTCTTTCACTATGCTCAGTCATGGCTTCTTCCAAGTGGTTTTTGGTTGTGTGGTTGATTGAGACTACATTTGGTCATCAGGGCCTTGGTTTTTTGGTAGCTTCAAAATATATTATTGCCCCTATTCACCCTTTTTGACCTTTAAAAGTTGGAAATCATAGTGGCACCTCTTTGCGTCAGGTTATACAATGTTCCACCAATTTTAAGGAAATGAGATCACATTGTTAGGGTGATCAATTAGGTTGGATCCTTTGTTAAATTGAATGAGAGGTTTGAAGGAAATACATTGATTAGATCCTGGATGACTATCTATATATCCTAGGCCCTTTACCACTTTGTTAGGCTTAGTTCGTTTCACTATTAGTGGATACAGTATCTCAACTTTGAGGGTCTTCGTTTCAGATGTTTTTGATGTAACCTCATTAGTCATAATGTTGTAGGGTGTTCTTCAAAGGGTTTTTAGAGTTTGGGTTTACATTTGCAATTGGTTAAAAGGAAGAAAGTTGGGGCTTCTGATCGAGAATTCTTATGATGGAATCTTGGAATCTTTTTATCAAAACCCTCTTTTTTACGCATTATCAAATAAAGAAATGAACAATAATGTAGAACAGAAGATTTAACTTCATTAAGCTTATGACCCATATCCTCCTATATGTATAATTTTTTATTAGATTTGTCAATGGAGAGTTAATATTATTTGCTTATAAATTATGTGTATAAAAATTTACAGCAATATATTTATTTTTGAGGCTCTTGAAAAGGTTAATTATTTTCTATGATTGACTTATACATATCATGTGTATGAGAACCCAAACTAGGGTTTGACACTACAATTTTATAGGTTGACACACTCATGTTAGAGGTTGTAACAAAATCCTTTTTTGTTCTACTTTTTTATCATGGATAGTGGTCGAACCATCTTCATCATTAAATTGAAAGTTTTGAGTTAGAGGTTTTGAAATTGGTTTAACTCGAAAGGCCAACAAAAAGGAATATTTTATTTTATGCTTAGAATATTGACAACAAAAACATTTGATGAGAAAGTTAATATACAACACTCCATAAAAACATTTTTGGCAGTCCTTGCTAGCTCATAAACATCCAATCAATGGAAAATGTGATATGTGAAGGGGAGGTATAAACATAGATTCATTGGTGAGATGAAAACTTTGTGATTTGGAAAGAGAGGGAAATGAAAGCAATTGGAAAACCATTTTGTTTTTTGGTCCAATTCACATGGCGTGAGTATAGACTTTCAACGTATATATGGTCCATGATGGCAGGGAGTGATTTGGACAGACGTGTGGTTAGGTAACATATAATACGGAATTTTAAATAGAGATTTCAGTTATTATTTAAATTACTTTTTGGTCGTACCTATTAAAATAAGATATATTAATCAGTGTGAAAATATTCAAATGGTTTCTTGGTTTGTTTTTTATACGAAAGTCTTATTGATTATGAAAGGAGACTAATTTTAAATGAGTTTGGTCAAATTTGTGATATGGAAGAGTTTTTTTTCAAAAGGAAAACCGTTTGTATGATTGAAAATTTTAAATTATAAAAAACATAATTTATGTTTTAGGATGAAAGAGTAATAGTTTTTTTTATAAAATTTGAATTTTTATAAAAAATGATTTCTAATTTTATTTATTATCTTAAATATAATACAAATTATTTTGTTAATCAATTTTTTGATAAATAGTTTAGACAAACCATTATTCTTTAAGGTATTGTTATAGTAAAAAAGTGATTTTGATGTTATTGTTGTGTATAAAAATATTGTGATTGCTATAAGATTTATTTTAACATAATTGCATTTTAAAAAAATATTTGGATATCAAAGAAAATAATGTTTAAACTGGGCTATTTTATATGATTAAAGAAAATTTGAATATACTACTAAAATATTTACTAGTTTTAAAAAAATAGTAAAAAATATTGCCACATTCTTCAATACAAAATCTATTCACACAACATGTATTGCTTAACAAAATTCATGTATGGGAAGATTTATAATACTTTTAGAATTATTTTTCAAAAATTCAATAAATGTTCCATAATAGAAATTTTTTGTGATGCATTAACAAGGCTTGAGGGGTCCTTTCCTAATAAAAAATACCAAAAAAGATCAGACAAAAGACTAATTACAATAAGTAAGAAAACCTGGTTCAAACAAAACACAAAAACCTAAAAAAATACAATAGTTTACGAACATCACACAAAGATCCCATAAAGATTAATAATCTTCCAAAGATCCAAAAACAACCCAAAGACCATGAAACCCCAAACCATACTTTTAACATAAACACCAATAAATAAAAATCAAAATTTACATCACTTCACTATCTCTTAATGCCAAATTGTTGTTTCCCTTCTTCTCATGTGAAAAAGAGGAGTCCTTGTCATCCATTGCAAATGCTCAACTATGGAATTCAAAACATCAAGCTCCAATACTTTTTCTTGTCATTCTTCCTCTCTACTTTGGAGGCCCACAATTGGCTTTAGTTTGTCAATATTTTGTTTGGGATACGATGTGAATTTTTGTGATAGCCAAACCCTCCTCATCCCCCTCTTTTGAGGAAGCATCATCAATATATTTCTACTCCTCTAGGCTTTTCAAGCTAGTTGTGTGTGTTAAACCCTCATGTTCATCTTGTTGGGACAATGACTCTTAAAAATCTTGGGAAGCTTCCTTTTGAAATAAATCCTTATCAATACCTACTTCCAAGCACCTTGATTATGTTGATCCAGTCTCCCAATGTTCTTCACAATTATGTGCTATTACACCCTTCAATAAAGAAATAGGTGCTCCATCATTTATGCAAGTATCATTGCCTAAATCCTCCCTAGGATTGATTTGTTTTGATTTGACCTGTTTGGAAGCCAAAGAGGATAAGGCCTTATAGTTCATAACTATAATCCTTTTTTTCAGAATCCATTTCTATAAAAGTACACCTAATTGCTATTTCACTTTAGGGAGGGAAAAAGCTTCTATCTTATGCCTTCACTTGTAACATGCAAAGTACCTTGCAAAAATCATTTTAAAATACACATGTTAAGATCACTACCCATTCTAAGAAGATGTTTTAAAAGAAGTGAAAACATGATGGGAAGGATCTAAAAAAATGCAAGCACTAGCATAATTTGATTGCACTCCATTCACCACTAGATCAGTCTTAAAAAAATAGCCCACCATCTCTACTAGCAGTTTAACCAAACCATGATTTATTATTGCTAAAGCAAGGTTATTCAATAGAATCCATATGGGAACATTATCAATCTTCTTAATTATGGGATCAAAAAAGGCTTCCATAGGTAAATAATTGTCCTATATCTACCATGAAACCAAGGACCATCAGATCACACAAAATTGTGATCTTCCTTGGACAAAAACTCGATTAGGAAAAATATGTTTTTAAGTGCAACTAGGCTAGGGCACCCAATGTTCTTCCAAATGATTTCCATCTAGCTGTAAATTTATGATAATTCTAGCTTCTCACCCAAAAATATTACCATAAGAGAACAACCCTCCATTTTTTCAATTAATTAGTCCACATCATTCTCCAAAAGACTCAAATCCACTGCCTCCTTTGCCATCCAAAGTGGGATATCACCAAAGAAGAATTTATCTCTCCATTATTCTCTATCTAAATCAAAACAAGATAATTCCATTATCATTCACCCTCCCCAAGTTCTTGTATTATGGACTCCATGTTGTCTACACCTAAACCCTCCACCATTCTACTACTCTCCTATATGGAGACTGTCAAGTTTAATCACGTTGAATTTTCTAGTCATTGGTTTAGAAGATCCAATGGTAAGTACTTAATCATATATATTTAGATCAATGGTATGCATGAAGTCAACATGCCAAAGGTTGAATGCATTGGTGATAAGCATTATAATATCACTAATCGGATAGAAGATCAACAGTGAGTGGCAGTCCCTATTTATGAATATCAACGATGCAAGACAAGTCAAAGATTCACCAAAACATTTGGGACTACCAAATGACACAAGTACATGGACTGATAGCAAAGTGTTCAAAAGGCATTGGAGGGTACCAAATGTTGTAATCATGGGAGTTCTAATCAAGATCTAATGGTGAGCATTGCAAGATAAAGACCTAGTTGATCCGATGAGATGGTGCATATTTTGTCAATATTTCAAGGGTACATGAGATGAGGTCAACATGTTTAAAGTTTAATAGTTTACCAGTGACTGTTGGAATTTAAATATTCAAATTTGTGATGGTTTTACCATTCTATAGTTTTTTGTGTTATAACATTTGATATATGCAAAATTTGACAATGGTGTAAAAAGAACAGTTGTAGAGGACTTCAAGGTGCATCCATAAATATTTATTTGAATGTTTGAATGTTTTTATATAATGATTTTTAACTTGATAAGGATCACTAAGTTGTTCTTGATGGTATTTCAAAGTTTTAAGATGAATTAAGTGTTGGAGTATGTTGTATACTTCATGAGGATCATATTTTTGGATTATATAGGTTTGATCAATCCAAATTATATATGATCAAAGGCTTAGAATTTGACTATGTGTTCATTATTCCTGATCATATGTATAAAATGATGTTTGGGTTAATTATGTTATAGCCTAAGGGTGTTGTGATGGATTTTGTCACTTAAGGTAGTCTTATAGATCATTTGGCATGGGTCTATATATTGTTAAATTCTATTGTGTTCTAATTTTTCTTGAAGAAGTGTCAAAGAGGTAAGTGGGTCTCCATATAAATTAAAAGAACACTTAGGCCTATTTGAAAGAGGTTATTTCTATAAGGTGACCCATGTAGATGACTTAAGAGTGAAGGCATGTTTTGTGGCTAATAAATAAGGTTGTGAACATAATATTCATGGAGACTCTATAAAAGGTGAAACCAAATGTGATGGTTACTAGAATGGTGGGATAGCTGTTGAGAGACTAGTAGAGACATGTGTGAACAAAGCATGTATTGAGAATGTAGAAGATAGAGAAAATAGTCAGGTTAAAGTGAGGACTATGTGTATGACCATTTCATCATTTCTATATGTAATTACAAAGTTATTGAAGGTTTGTGGTTGAAGATGAGTGAAGAAGCTTCAGGTGATCCAAAAGGGTGTTTTGGATGCATTGCTTGTGTGAGCAAGGTTGAGAAAGTGTGAAGGGTGAAAAAGAGGTGTTATATATTATGTCTCCATCATATTGAAGTGCAATTAAATTTTTGTAGCTGTTGATTTCATAGGTGTTGTGTAGGTGCTCAACATCTAGAACAAGTGGGTGCTTGTTCATACTTAGGGGTAGGTGTTACTTGTGAATTTTGTGCTTCACTAAATGGGTCTCTTATTTTTGATCATTTTATAGTACGTGTAGTCCATGTTTTTGAAAGATTGAGAGTGGATATTATTCCCCATGAGGAGTTCCCATAGGAATCATGTGTTATGTGTTTGATATTGTGTATGCTTTGAATGTATGAGCCCTCTTGTTTATGCTTCTCGATTAAGTTTATATGTATTACTTAATTAAAAGTTTGAAAGGATCTAATTTGAAGATTGAAATATTTGGCATCATTGATTCACCTCCTCCCCTCTCAGTGATTGTACCTCCATAACTAATAATATTACATTATCATATTTTTTCATTTGAATTATCTTGTATGAAGTTGGAAAGATAACACATGATTACAACAAGAAATAGCCATTAAAAGAGTACAAGACATATAAATTTATAACGATTTGGGATGAAATAGAAACAAGGGGGATTTCATGTAGGCTAGGTAAAATGTACATTACAAATGTTGAGATAATAAAGATGTGAAATACATAAACTCGCATGGTTTGATTTCTTAAAAGATTCACATTTAGCATGAAACCATTTTTAAAAAAATTAAAATTTATATTAGTTTTGTTAGGATTTATGTTTTTCAAGTGGGTTAAAAACATCATTCATGAACTTATTCTCTATTGGTTTTAACTAAGTAATATAAGTTATTCTAGATGAGGAAAAGTATATAAAGATTATGAGAATGTGGTAATGTCATGGATATTTTCACATGTTGTAGCTACAACCTTCTAAAAGAAAGTGATACCACATTAATTTAATATGAAGAAAGGTATGTAGACTATTTATTTTTGTTGGTTTATGATGACTTATATCTTTTATAAAAAAATAAATTGAATTGAGTAATCATTTTCAATATTAAAAAACTATCCACTCAATGGATTTGATTGTGTTCTTTGTGTTTAGAAGAGGATATAGTCCCTTATATGTATGTTTAAGGATATCATGCCATATAAATGACTATTTCAGTATGTCATTTTATGTTTCAATAGTTAAGGAATGATGTCATGGATGTAAACATAAAGAGATGAAAAAATTAAATACCAAATTTAATGGAGGAAGAGGCACTCCTATGGAGTATAGAAAAGAATTCAATCATGATAAAAAAGTATCTAGTTAATGAGATGAGAGCACAAATCTTTAAGATAGTCATTAGGATATAATTTATGTTTCAAATGATGGTGAAAATATACATATTTCCATATAAAATTAAAACATGACATAGGTTTGAATATGATAATACCTCAATAAAAAATTTAACCAATAGGGAAATGGAGTTGGTATTCTATTTCTCTAGTATGAAATCAAAAACAATGGAACAAGTCTTTAATTTTGTTTAACCCTAACTTGGATGAGGATCTTACTGGGGTAGATAGGGTTAAGAATATATAAATGAATATAGACAAGGATTATAATTAGATCTATATCAAACTAATTAATTTAAGAATTGAGAAAGAACATATACTAAATTTATAATGGTAAGATATGATAAAAATGGAAATTAAAACTATGATAGATATCAAAATCATAAATAAATAAATAAGATATTTAGCTGTTTTTTGTGCTAATATAGTTCTTGATATGTAACATGTAGGACCCAAATAGGAAGAATATTATTAAATGTTTACCAAATTCTATATTAAGTACATCTATAGCCATAATCACTTGCATCAGCTTGGGATGGTTGTGTTGATCTTAATATCTAGATCAAATAAAATTTTCTAGTATGTAATACTTGGTAAAACTAGATGTGACCACTTAGATGCTTCTACATTCATTTTCACCTTCAGTCTGGGATATTCAAATCTAGGTCATGGATATAGATAGTTCCTCATAAAATGATCAAATCCAAATTCCTTATATTTATAGTGACCTTGGTAAAAGTGGGTTAATGGGATCATGGTATCGATCTAACCCTAAACATCCCTCTAATAGTAGATGATTCATACATAACCACTACTCTAAATAGGGCCTAAGACTAACGTAATTATCCACTAATGTGTTGGTTTGTGTGTGGATAATGGTGCAATATGATGAAAGCAAGTACAATAATGACCTATCTTGTAACTTGGAAAATAGGGATCTTGGGA
This sequence comes from Torreya grandis, assembly GCA_037957365.1. Lineage (NCBI taxonomy): Eukaryota > Viridiplantae > Streptophyta > Pinopsida > Cupressales > Taxaceae > Torreya > Torreya grandis. The sequence goes on along the minus strand of JARHVA010004639.1, from coordinate 958,464 downwards.
TGTTGCTTTAGTAATTTATACCTAAATATGTGTTGCTCTTGTGACTGATAGAAGAATATGATAAAATATGATAACTTTATTCAATTGAATTCTATTTAGTACAAATGCTAGGTGAGTTTAAAATAAGGATTGATATCGAATATATACCAATCCTATCAAAAGAATATATAGCAAAATAGCACTTAGTGAAACCATTAGTAAATGATTCATTTATAAATTAGATGACTTTATGGCAATAGACAATTGTATCAGTGTAAGATACTTGTGTTGATGCAAACATCTAGGATTGACATAGGTGTCCATATAGTAGGTGTAGGTCCAAAACTTGTAGAGATGGCTAATAAATAGGTCTTAAACATTCTAGGTAAGATATAAGGCCTAGATCATCAATATTTGATTGGTTAGACTAAGAGATAGCTTATTTGATGTAAGAAAAAGTATATGTGAGACATGCAGATGCAAGAAAAGCTTACAACTGAGAGGATCAAACAAGGTTTGAATTTTGTACATGTGAAATACTAATGTTCTATATAATTAATGAATATTTTCTACATTTTCTCTTACACCCCTTTAATCTAGCAATGAAATTACTAGTTTAAGGAAAAGAATGTGTACCTAGGTGTGTATACCGCACTTTGACTTTGTGTAATCCCAACTTGAGTGATTTTATAGTGACTAAATTGTAACCAATAAAATTTTATATTATATAATAAATTCATATAATATTAAATTTAAACTATTTAAAATTGATTGAAATTTAAAGAGTAAGGTTTAGGAGTGCATCCTTGTATCAATGCAACCACCTTAATTATTGGTAATTTTATTTAAAAAGATGTATCATTATGACATAGATATGAGATTAGGATAAATATATAAATCTAGAAAGTGAATATAATATATATTTTAGGATACATGTCCCCAACCTTGGAGAGATAGGTGAGTTTCCACCTGGTAGTTGAGATTAGCTCAATTGTGCAACCCAGTCATACTGAAAACCTAGTGAGCATGAGTGAACATATTCAACCCATACTATATATCTAGGTGAGTTTTCACCTGGTAGTTGAGATTAGCTCAATTGTGCAACCCAGTCATACTGAAAACCTAGTGAGCATGAGTGAACATATTCAACCCATACTATATAATTTGTAAACATGGCACATTTTATTAATTTAATAACTACAACCAATTAAAATTAAACTAACTATTGCAACAAGCTAACTCAATATAGTCCATAAAATTCCATCCTAGTGGGCGATAACAGTCCATAGAAGAGTTTGGAAATTTGAAGCTATTTTTGTATATTTAATTTTAGGTGCACATTTCATAGCATATGCACCTTAGATATGTCTCATGCTGAAATTGTGTATAACAATGGTACCAATGCACACATTTTTCCAGAAGTGTGTATCTGAATCATATAATTTTATGATTTAGACAATTTGGATATTTGAAAAAGTGTGTGTGGAATGATACCATAACATTCCTATGCTATATATGGAAAAATATAAAAATTTATATAATTTCCAATGTGGAGGATATGTTTCTAAAACATGCCCCTACTATAATTTTGGTATGTCATATGTAGAGTAAGTGTGGAGAACATGTTTTCAAAACACGCCCCCACTGAATCTAAAAATTATGAATATATGGAAGCCATGCCTCTATGACATGCCTTCACTCATATGACGCCCCTTTGAAGTGAGGAAAGAATAAAATTAGGAGTTATCTCACCTCAAAAAGAAAAGATAATCATTTAAATGTAACTAAATAATGTAGCATATAGGAGAATATGTCTAGGTAAATGTATCATTAAAACACCTTAATGTGATCACAACAATGCTTAATATACATGATATAATCATTGAAACACACACACACACACAGATATATATATGGTCAACAAGAAATTAAGCACACACGTGGAAATAAAAAGACAGTGGTCCAAGGAGTCTACAAACAAGGTGCATTTTTAAATGCCGCATAATCGAATGGATAAAACTTAATTTAATGTTCAAAAGGAAATAATGACATATTCAAATTTCCATACAACAAACTATTGTGTATAACACACTCGTACCATTTTGAAATTAAAATAGGGATCCACCATTGGTATATGTCCTTATTTAGGTTTTTATACCTTAAGGTTCCATGATCAAAATCTATTTATGAAGAAGTCTAATGTTATATAACTTCAAATTTTATAAAATAAAATATAAAACATTTGTTTTTATTCATTTTTAACCTTGGATTTTCCTAATTCTTCTAAAAAATTATTTATTTGGGCAAATGCAATTAACATTTTTAGTTCTACATCATTAATTCAAATGATGAGTGAAAAGAGGAGTAGAAGAATAATTCAAATGATGAGTGAAAAGAGGAGTATAAGAATAATTCCAATAAGGTTTATGTGGGATGAGATTCAAGAGGGGGAAGGTGATCAAGATGACCTAGAGGAGGGTCAATTTGAATAATATGCTATTGCTAGTAATTTCCTCATTGAGTAGGGGTGGTCCAAGAAAGTTAGTTTGGATTTGTGTTTCCTTTATGGGAAGATTTTTATGTGAGATGTTTCTTATCACCTTTAGTAGAAGAGGTTTATCTACCTAGATCACTTTTGGTTCCATTTGGACTTAAAAATGCCTATGTTCAATTTTGAAACTCGTACTTTTGCTACTCAATATTGTATTATTTGGTGGGCAGTTGGTCTTGACCAATTTCTTTCCTTATGGTACATCCTTCTTGGGATGAACATTTTTTCATTTCATAAGGATCCTCATAACTCTCTATTGAATATTTATCTCTTTAGCATTTATGGAAGGTTTAATGGGGTATTTTTACTTGTCAAAGGCATGTGTCACCATTGGGAAGGAATGGCTTCCTCTTCTTAGGATTAGCTTTCGGAGCCTTAGTTTGTAAAGCCATGTTCATTTTTTTAGATCTATTCATATGAATTAAAGATCTCTATTTAGGATAAAATATTAACTAATGATGGAATAAATCTAGTTTTAAAGGTCTAATTTGCTCCATACTCCTTAGCATTAGGCAAATGGGTCTTGGAGATTGTGGTCTACTTTCTCAATATCTATCCCTTTAGTTTGATAAAGTTCAAAGCTAGAGGTGTGTTTTAGGAAGGCATATTTTATATTCAAGAGGATCCATTTGGTATCACAATATGTTTTGATCTTGATATGAGGGATTATAAAGGTGATGCCATGTATTTGGACCCAAAGGGGAAAACTTGCTCCAATTTGATTCATTAAAGGGCCTTATTTTCATGCTCTTTCTTGGTAGGGGCTTGGTTATCTAAAGTCTCTCTTCTATGTTGTCCTTTTTACATAGATCTGCTTGCATATTTCCTAGAAATCCTATTTTATTAGATCTTTTGATTTTGGGGGTTAGGCCCAAAACATTCATTTCTTCAACTTTTGAGGTTTACTCCTAAACCCTTGTTTACTTGGTTAAAGTTAGGAATTCAAATTTTTTATGGTTGGAAAAGACTAACTTCCTTTTTAATTTTCAACAATAAGGTGAAGGGTTTATTTTAAAGTTCTTATTTATGGGGATATCCTATAAGAGGACCATTTTCAAGCATGTTCAAGGATTTTCTTTGATTTTTGTTCCTCTTTGGTAACAAGCAAGGCTAGTTAGTGAATCAAGAGGAAATAATTATGGAGGTAGAGAGGTTTTCCATCATCAGGGGAGGTCAAGGTTTTTATCATGTGGGAATCTAGTTTGGATTCCCTCTAGAATAATTTTACAGATAGTACCATGTCTTCAAAGTTATTCTATTTTTTTCAAAGCTTCTCAAGTTGAAAATTATATCTTCCTTAAATTGCTCTTTATGACAAATAGGCCTCAACACTTATGTATCATCCTCATATTCTATGGAAAAGAACCCTATTCTTATTTGTTTCATGGATTCATGGTGAGATCCTTTTCCTCACTACCTTTTTTGTTTAAAAGGATCTTTGGATTTATGGGGCAATCTTTATCAGTCTATTTTGTCTAATTCCTAGATGCACTTCTTTTGTTGGCCTTGTCGATTCCCTGTGGGATCCTTATCTAGACTATTATGTGGATTCATTAAGGAATCCTTTTATCATTTTTGAATTGTCTATGGATTCCCACTAAAATATTTACTTGTATATTTATGTTTTTAAAATTAGATTGTAGAGACCTAAGCCTCCCTCTTTATTACCCCACATTAGTTCTTACACTAGTTTAAAAGTAGTCTTTCTTGGTTGATGGGACCTAGATTAAAACCCATATGTTATAACTTGTTTATGTGTCCCCTTCGAGATCCTATCCTCACCCCTAGGTTGAAATTCCTTGCTCTAATCCTTAGATGGAAATTTGGATCTTTGAAACCTTCGTAGGTTTCTTTATTTTGGAGACCTAAGGAGACCTAAGTTTCTTTTTGTGTTAGCTAGACCTAGTACTAGTCAATCACTAGTTTGTTCAAGTTTTGGGGTCTAGCTTAAATTCCTAACTATAAGCTCAGATGCATTGCCTTTTATTTTGATGAGCGTTGTAAGGTTTAGGTCCCTTTTGGGACCTTGTTTGTTTTTAGTATTATTTTTTTGGTTCTAGGTCACTCTTAGGACTCTAATGGATCTCCTTTTCTTTTCTTTTCTTTTTCCCCATTTATTTATTGTGTTGTTATAGGTGAATGTGCTTATCTTCTTTTTCTCAATGGTTTTTTATTCCTCTATTGGTTCCTAAAATCTTCCAATAAGGAGACCTGGTACTCCATTTGTGCTTGACTTAGATTCCACACTAGTCAAAGGCATGATCATCTAAATCTAAACAAACATGTCTTGTCCTAGTGTTCCTATGTTTCCCACATTTTTACAAGTCATAACAAAATGATTCTAAGTCCTTAAAGATCTCATGTTTTATGATTGACAAGTGGTACTATCATGTTGTTTTAATCTCAACATAATAGTGTAGAAAGTTCTACACTTTATTGACAATTAGGCCACGATAAGGTATCTTCATCACAGTACCATATTTGATTGGGGTGAAGATCCATCCAAAGGAAATTCTAAGTATTCAAAGTTATCAGGATCCAAAAACATACCACGTGGCATAATATCATCAACCTATAATTATATAAGATTTTAAAATAATCTAATGGTCTAAAGGTTCAAGGAACCCTTAGCTCTGATAGTTATATAATTGGCACAATCTTGCTAATAAAGAAACTTGAACCATTTATAAAGGGTTAATGGTATATTGACTCTAAGTTTTTGAGTCCTCAAGTTTCTGTAGTCTAATGGATCCAAGTCTCTAGGTCCTTACAATGATGCCAAATGGTAAGATCATGTTACTTAGAAAATTTAGATGGGCATAAATAGTTCACAAGTTTAATGGTTGTATATCCTCAATTTTATGAGGACTCATAGACCTAAGATGGTTTTATTGGTTCTCATTTGTACACGTCTATCACTCGGTATTGGATATTTGAATAAAATGGCGAACAAAGATGAAAAACGCATTAATGTGTCATTATATCTAAGGAAGTGTTTGACATCTAGAATATACTAGACATAGAAAATGATTGAGAGACATCGGCAAAGGGTATGGTCATCTCCATCTACTTCTGGTTATTCTTGAACCAAGGTAAGAGTACCTATGTGGTAGCTTGATCACATGGATAAATTCTATAATTCAACCTCCATGGGGATTTTTTTTATAAAGATACACAAACGTGACTACGATATAATCAAAAAAATTTAATCCACCCAAGAAGCATTGTCACATAGAATGAACAAATACTTTAGATCACACACAAGCTACTGAAGATAGATGGGAAAATGAATACAATATTTATTCTAAATAATTTTCAACAAGATGGTTGGATGGAAGAGTGCAATGGTAATATTTAAATCAAAATATGTAAATACATGTTATATAAGCAAGACCTTATGCATTTACAAACAAATAACACTTATAATATTCAAAGGGTGTATTATTTGTAGGGTAGGACAAGGTAGGATAGTTTTTTAATTATAAAAAAGAGTGGTGGTGTGATGGTGATTCTCAAATAGCAAGGGTTATTTTTAGTATTCATGAAATTACCCTTAGCAAAGATGTAGTGGGAAATCAAATACAAGATAATGAGAAATGCCAAATGATCCTTGAAAGATTAGAACATACACTGAGACTAAGTTTTCAAACACTTTTTCATATCAAATCCTTAAACCTAGGATGTCTTAGTAAGTTATTCAATAACATATCCTAAAATAATGTAGAAAGGGTTTATAATCTAGATCTATACTCAGAATGATAATCAATAATGAACACAAACCCAAATATCCAATCAGCATAACTTGCAAAGCACATTGTTGCACTTTATCAATAGGTAATAGCAAAAAACCACAAGCATTTTCATTAACTTGAAAAGAGACATTACATACATCAATTTTTCAAATTGCTACCATTAGGATAATCATGTGATATTTCTCCATGTTGGATAAGGGAGACATAAACATACTCTTAAAGCTTGCTAATGGCTATACACTTGCAACCACCTTAATAAAGTTGACAATATCTACACACATCAGTTGATCCTAAAAGAATTTATAGAACCTTGACTTAAAGAAAAAAAAGAAAAAAAAAACCCTTAGAATAGAGGAGAAGCCCTTTATTTATACATTTTCCACCCTTTTCAAATATAGGACTGTGGGTTGAAATTTGTAAAACTAGAAAGTAGCCATCCAAATTCTGCAAAGATGCTCCCAACTAGAAAAAATTCCTTACCACACCTGAAATATTCATCCATTTGCAAGAAAAATCATTTCTATAACTACCTCTACAAATAATGATGAAGATTTGAAATAAACCCTTTGATTTCTTGACTAGAAATTCATTTTTACATGATCTTGAAGGTTAAATTCTATGGTCGAGGCTGCACAAACTTTATCCTCATGTGTAACTATCTACAGATGCCCTTGACCACTTTTTTGCACTGTTAGAACCTCTTAGATAGCTAATTTTATTCTTTTGTATGCCAAAGAGAGCCCATTACCTTGTGATGATTGCATTTGAATGCCTTGGTTATGGCAGAGGTAGAAAATGATCCACGGTCCATCTAGAAAATACACTTTAGAATGGCTCACGAACTCTCTTTTGTGCTATGATTTCTTACTTGTCTATGAAGGACACATTAATTTTAGCTCTTAAGATAAATTTTTCCACATATTAACATGTGTCACTCCACATCAAGTCAAACTAGGCACTCATGGGGCTTAAAAGTGACTAAGTTGCTTAATTGGATCAATGTAAACATGTGTCACCTTTTCATGCCATCTTGAAGCTAGATCAAATATGCACCATTGATCTTTTAAGAAGTCTCTAAGAATTGACTTCATCACATGTCATTGATCTTGACTTAGGACTCCATGATCCTACAACTTGCTAGCTCCATGGGTTCTCTGTGGTTTTTTCATTGCTTGGATATAATCATTTCACATAGAAGCCTCTCTTTAAATATATGGCCCCATTGAATACTCAACTATTTAATCTCACCATTGATCTTAATTACATGGATGAAAGATGCTTCATTGATCCTTTTGAACCCAGGATTAACATAGACCATTGATTTATATCTAGTTCATCATGGTTGTGATATATATCACTACTACATTTGACCTGAACCCTTTGAAAAATATTCTCTCATTTGCATCGTCAATCTATTGGATGCTCACTAAGATTTTAAAACTTTTACTTCTTACATCTCTCTATAGGATCCTTCACTTGTAGACCCTCACTCCCCATCATATATATTAATAGGGTTCCTATGATGGTGACACTTATCACCTTCTCACTTGTCTTGGGGCTTTGTTGAAATCTTGACCTATTACACACCATCGATCAAGATCTATACACTTTGTTGCATACCATCGATCAATAGGAATATGATTGAGATTTTAATCATAGCCCATGAGATTGACACTTAGAACATCCATGCTTGTCCTGAGTCATTTTGACTTTTCAACTTTGATCACATATTGTTGGATCAGCTTTCCACTTTTTAATTTGTACTTATTGATTAAAAAATTTTAGGTCAGTTGTGATCGGCTCTAAGTTAACAATGAAAATAATAAAGTCAAAATTCAGGGAACAAAGAACTTAGTATAGAATCTTAGCCTAAGGTCTTGGTGCACATATAAATATGATAAAATATTTAGGATAGGACTCAAAGCTAAGTCATAGAAAAGGGACCAAGTGTTAATTAAACCAAATAGATAAAAGGACCAAGGGCCATGGGAAATAAAATGGACCAAATACAAATTTTATACTAAGGTTTAGTTATGTTAATAAACATGACTAAACCTTAGTATAAAATTTAAACTAAGTCCATGGTATATTTAAAGTATTCCCACATAAATTACTCCCACCAATTTAAATTTAAATCAAAGGGCCTAATCTAGGGAAATTGGAACAAGGTTCTTAAGGTGCTCAGACATGAATTCAACTTGGCTTTTGTCAAACCAAAGGCTAGTAAAGACCAAATTAATAAGATGCTTGACATCTAATGAATACTTGAAAACATGAAGTGGGTTAAGAAAATTAGGTATATATGCTTAACAAGGGCTCAATTTCTTTAGTATAATTTTTGGCACTAACACTGGATCTCACCCAAGGATGTATACCCCCTATAAGTGTGAAAATAACCCCAAAATGTAAGACCAGGTGGAAATCCATTGGGTTATGGAGTTAACACTTAGTCCATTCATATAAAGTGCCCATACAAGCTTAGCAAAACATGTAAGACTAAAAAAAATAGATCTAAAAGATTTGAAAGTGAACACACACACACACAAAAAGGAAACTTTACAAGCAAGGCCCAAAGCAAAAGGGAGATAAAGAAACAAAAAAAAATTCTATACATTATACTATTATGTAAATATTTGCAGACTCAATCAAGGAAGTGTTTCAGATGTCTACCATCGACTGCTAGCTCTAGTATTTCACCATCTAGGTCTCTCAAGAAGAATGTGTGTTCCCCAATCTGACAATCAATGAAATAAAGACCCATCCACAAGACATCAAATTTTATATGCTTGCATTTCTCCTCATACCTATTATTCCAAAGTAGAAATAGATCACCTACTTGTAAGGTTATTGGATTAACCTTCCTATCAAATATCGTCTTCAAATTTTCCTTAAACTTGAAGTGTCTTTCATGAGCTTGTCTTTGAATTCCATCAAGTTCAACAATCTAGTTCATCATACTTTCATAGTGGTTGATGAGCATGATATAATAGGTTGGCAACTACAAATTTATAGGTAAACCTACTTGAGCTCCATAAACAATCTCAAAAGGGATTTTGCTTATAGCTCTTTTGGGGGTGATCTTATTAGTCCACAAAGTAAATTTTAGTTGTTCACTGCACTTCTTATTTGTTTCCAGTGTTCATCTAATTATTTTGAGCAAGTTCTTGTTACTGTATTATGCTTACCCATTTCCCTGAGGGTTGTAATTGGAAGCATAAGTCAATTTAATGCAATATTTTTTATACAATACCACTAAAGGTTTGGCTTTTAAACTCATGACATTATTAGAAATGAATTTTACAAGCACACCAAATTTACAAATAGTTTGATTTAGTAAGAAAATCCATAACCACTTGGTGTGTAGCCTTATTTAAAGGGACCGCCTTAATCCGTTTTATGAAGTAGTCAGTTGTAACTAATATCCATCTATGTCTTGTGCTTGATGAATCAATAATTTCTCCAATGAAATAATTTTCCCATTATTTGAATGGGCCTTCAATTATCACAAGTTTTAGGGGAAGAGAACCTGAAGCTTTCATCCTCCCAACAAAGCAATGACATTCTTTGCACTTTCTAACTTTTTGAGAAACATCCTTGAATAGTGATGGACACCAATAACTAGATCTCAAAATTTTATGAGCTATAACCTTAGGTGCAAAATGGCCACAACATACTCCACTATGTAAGTCTTCAATTTGGTAAGTAGTTTGTTCTTCTAGTATTCATCTTAGGAAAACCCCATCTGGATTCTTCTATGCAAGTCTATTTTTAATCAGGATGTACTTTTGGGAAACAATATTAAGAGTCCCTGTTTGATTCTTGTCCAAGTCAGGGGGACAATTCATATTTTACAAGTAATAAAAAATACCTTTATACCATGGATACATATCAAATTACCTCAAGGAATCATCAACATTAAAAATAGTAATATTTACCTCAACAGCTTGAAAATTGGTCTCAGCCTTGAGCTTGTCTAGACTATCCCTCACACTAAATTGGTGGTATAAATATCCATGTCATAATCTTGGAACTTTTTGACCCACCTGCATCTCTTGATGGATACTTCAATCTGAATCAAAATGTTCTTCACCATGGTATACAAAACATAAGCAACAATCTTTAAACTTAGAATATAATGTCTGATTGCTTTAATAGCCTTTGAGAGAGTGAAGGCCTATTTTTCCATCATCGTGTTATTTAGTTCAACACCTTGTATATATTTGATATAAAAAGCTATAGGTTTCTCATAACCATATTTATTATTTTGCAAAAGGATAGTAACAACATTATTATATGATATCAGACAGAATATCTGAAATGGCTTAGTGTAATCAGGGTTGGCTAAAACAAGAGCAGACATTAAACCTCCCTTGCTATCATTGAATGTTTGCATGGCCTTTTCCTCCCACTTTATGGTCTCTTCCTTCATCAACATGGAAGTAATGTGCAGAGTGAAATTTAAAATGTTCAACACAAACCTCCTTATAAAATTAATTTATCCAAAGACGGACTGAATTCCCTTCTTTGACTGTGGGATGGGAACTTTATCAATGGATTTTACCCTCTTAGGGTCCGGCATGATACCATATTTGGACACTATATATCCAAGCAACTTTGCCTTTTTTACTCTAAAGTGACACTTCTTTGGATTAATCAAAATGTTGAACTCCCTACATCTGATCAACACTTTCTCTAGATGCTCCAAATGTTCTTCTCTAGTCTTGGAATACACATTAATATCATCCCGATACATAACTATAAAATTTTTAATTATCCCTATAAAATCAACATCCATATCTCATTAAAACATTGCACTGACATTTATTAGCTCTAAAGGCATCCTCATATATACATATGTGCCCCAAGGCACTATAAATATGGTCTTGGGTCTCTCAAATTCCTTCACCACAACCTAGTTATATCCCAAGAAGCCATCTAAAATGGACAACATCTCTGGTCATGTAGTACTTTGCAACAGGTTATCCATATTGGGTGAGGGATAATTATCTTTTAAAGAAGCTTTATTCAAATTTTCTATATCCATAAATAAGTATATGTCACCATTTGTATTTTTCACAAGGATTAAATTTACAACCCATGATGAATACCGAATGGGTTTAATGATACCACCATCCCTTAGCTTCTTTAACTCATCCTATATCATAGTGGCTAAGATGGGCTAATAGGTCTCTATTTCTACCTCAAAGTCTTTCTATCAAGCTATAATGGGATGACATGTTGGAATAAGTCTCTCCTATATGCTTTCAACTTAGAATAAGACCATGTTAAACAATCCTACTACATTTTTAGCATTTGCATATAAACCTGCTTCTCAACTACACTTAGGTGAGTACCTAGCCAAACCTTCCTTAGATTCTCATGATAACCCAAATTACACTTAGTCAATTCCTTTGAATTAAATGAGTCTTGAGTATTGATTCTATCCACTCCATAAAAATATTTTTCTAAACTTACCAATCCTCTAGGGAGAATGTTTATCTTCAGTTGGATAATATCCTTCCCAAATAATATTTTTTTCTATCACAAACCTGAACCATATATGCCAAGTCTATGTGATGATCATGGAACTCAACTTCACAATTGAGAAACCTCTTAATTTTTTCATCATCATCAAACACCTACCAATGATAAACAATGTATGGGATTGAAGACCTAACAAGCACCTCCACTTGATACTAATAATGAGGTCTTGTATTTGTAATGTCAAATTGAGCACGTAACACTGTAAGTTTGCCATCTTCATCTTTGAAACTTCTATCATGATAACAAAGATTGAATGCATCAAATAATTCAAAAAAAATCCCAAATAACATTTTGATATTGTTTCAACATTTTGTTTTTGGTGGCGTAACCATTGTGAACTTACTTTACCACTAGCTCATAATCCCCCTTGGTAATAAAGATTTTAATTCCATGTTCACAGGTAATCCATAAACCAAGTAAAAGTGCCTCAAACTCAATAGTATTGTTAGTACACTCAAATTACAACTAAAAATAAAATTTTAAATACTTACCATTGGGGGAATAGAATATAACCCCTTCTCCATTTCCAAGATTAGAGCAAGCCCCATCAAAACACACCTTCCAAACTGCATCTTCACCATGAGGTTCAACATCAAGAGTGGTAGGTTGTTCATTAGTGTCAACATTACCAATTAAGTTCCCAATCCCAACATTTGTGTGTAATACTTCATTTTGAACATGTTTAAGATCTTCAATTACATATATCATCTTTGGCTCTTTATAAATTTTGACCATCTTACCCTCTAATGGAATGGTGGCATAAAAAACATCCATTTTTACACTTTCACCCATGCTACCAGCCCATTTACATTATAGTATCATCCCTCACTTAGGTGGGAAGTACAAAACTACCACATCCATATTTAAATACTTACTTGGATGCACTACCTATTGCACTACCAACCCCTTGACTTGTCTAACAACTAGAAATTCTTGTGTGTCCATGGCATAACACTTGCCCAAGTCTAATGCAATATTAACTCAAAGATCCTTTAAGACACCTAATGGCATTATGTTACAATAAGCACTAAAATAAAACATGCAATTATGGATAATAAGACCATTGATCAATAGGGTTGTATAAAATGGATCCATATTTTCTTGACTCTCTACCAATGTAGTCCCCAAATAGACTTCCATAGTGGGTTCAAAAACCTCTTTAGATTCTTCATCACTTTTTAGGGGTGTTTGGGGTGAATCAATTTCATTTGTATCTAACTTCTTACCAAATTCCAAGTATTCAAATTCCATCTTCCTATGCTCAGGTATTCTTAATAATTCAATAATTAGCACAATGATTTTTAGTTGGCTCAACACTTGGGCCATATCACATATACTATACTAAGGAAGAGGAGTATTTGGTGGAAGGGTAAAAACACCTTCAAATGTAATAAAATCACTTAAAATATGAAGTGGAGTAAGTTGGGGTAGATTTTCATGTTTAGTATCAGCCTTCAAAGGTGGATTTTGTTTAACATCGCTCATATAATTAGGATTACTAGATAGCAAAGGTACTTTATTTTTATTAAGAGAACCTCTAGGCTTAGAAAAATGGGAAATGGTTATTGATTTGTAGGTATTAAGAACTACCATATTTTTCTTCGCTTCCTTACTTCCATCTATTGCCCTTGGATTTATAGGGGTAGTGTCTTGAGGGCCAAAAACTAGTTGCCTACTTATCAAGTAGTATTCTTTCTCTTGGGTAATTCCTACACTAACTAGGAACTACCTATGCTCAAATTATGGAATTACCCCATCATATTTTTTGATCATCATTGATCTTAAAAATTTAAAATCATGAATAGGTAGTTCATATTACTATGCCATATTAACCTCACAAGTAAATTTACAAGTTGGGACATATACCATTAATACCACACTCTAAAACTGATCAACAATAACAATACTCATCAATTCTTTGGAGACAAATATCTTGCTTCAAGTACATTGATAAATGAACATCATAATTTCATCAATTGATGATGTAGACTCGAGTTCATCCACTTATTCATCAATCACTTCAGCTATATCACATGGAGGATGTAGAAGGAAGCATTTTTCACACCAATCAACATCAATGTCACAACCTTTCACATTCACTTTAGCATTTATCAGATTAGACACTTCTTTCATAGGCCCACTATTCTAATTTTATCTATTCTTTCATCACATGCAAGCCTCTTCCTATTGTAGACTTAGGTTCTACCCTAGCTGAGAAAGGGGATTATTCAAGTCTTCCTTCTCAAACCTATTCCAACATGGGACTAACCCTACATTATGGGTATCTTATAATAGGTTCAAACCTCTAGGATTTTTAATGAGGCTAGCTCCTCTGATGCATCATTTAGCTTGTTTCTACTAAAACCTACTAATTGTTGTGGAAATGGGTGAGAAAGAAAACTAAAAGGGAAATCCAAGATAATTTTGGTGATGCACCTAAATTAATTTTTCATCCACTCTACTTGAACCTTTACAAACACTAATGAGACAAGTAAAAAAATTGAATCTACAACCCTAAAAGTCTGTTATGAATCAGTATTTCATATAGAAGCTCACCAAGTGATAAAAACCTATGTGAAATAATGGGGAGGCCTGATTCAAATCACTAATGAATCAAAATATCCACATGTTAGATTCAATCAAATGGCATCAAACACTAAACATGACCTGTGTAACAAGATGAACTAGTATCTAGGTGAGATCAAGACTTGATAAGGGAAAGATTTATACCATATATGCAAATAAAATTGACATGAACACACTATACCAGAACAATGGAATCTATAAATAGTTCTCTATTCATCTTAAGAGGTTATAAAGCTCAATGTTGGCAGAGTCTAGTTATGCCCAAGAAAGGGATACATTTTAATGCTTAAAAGCCTATATATATAGAAGAATGGGAATGAGAGAGATGGGGAATATCCATGAGAAAATTAATAAGGAGTCATTAATAATAAAGCAATGTGGTGGTAGTTCATTGGTTTTTTTGTATGCATGCTTTCTTCCAATTAGGACTAATCCTTTATCAAAAATCTAACCTCCATATGCTCTAATAGTCATCAAGTTATTCTCATTGGCTAAGAGATCCCCTATAAGACAAGAATTAGTTTTGCGTTATGAGTCATGATTCTTTCCAAGAGAAAATATCTCCAAAGGCTCTAATTAGTATGAAATTCTCTAACTACTTCTCTAATCCCTTAATCTTCTCCATGAATTTTGCTATACCTTCCACTTGGCTTCATTATGAGGATAATATACTCATATCTTGAAACTGATAGAGCCATGATTGATATGCCTTAGGTAGCTAAAATTACCTATTCTACCTTTATTTTAGAACCTAAACCTAGGTCTAACTATAGATTGAAAACCAATCCTATTTATTAGTTTTCCCATAGTTTCAATATATAGAAAAAAAGCCTTCTCAATGCCTGGTCCCTTTTTAGACACTTAGTCACCAAAATTTGATCTTTAGTAGGCCTTTAAGGGACCTATTTTACCTCTAAAAAGCTTCAATGGTGATACTTGATGCTGCAATGTCCATTCTGGTTCATCCTGAGTCATGCTCAAACTTGGCTCACATGTATTTACTTTGCCTCATCAAAAATTGCTTCTTCAATTCCCAATAGAAAATCTCTTGGGTCAACTTCACTCATTGGCTATCGATATTGACTTGGAATTTTTAATTTTTGACATTTTTCACACTTTTAGATACCCATGGTATGACTAAACATGTGCCCTTGGATTTGGTTCCATTTTAACTCAAATGACTAATTTATGAAGCCCAAATTTGATGCTTATATTGTTGTCTTGGATATTCACATGACTGTCATGATTTTAACCCCAATAATTATTTGTCATGTCTTAAAATTTAATGTCTAGGAGCCCATCATTGATGTTCATGAGCTTGTCATTGATGTCTATGAGCCTATCACAATTTAAACACTAAAAAGTAAATTTAAGAGATTTATTTTGACATCTGCACACTCATCATTGACATCTTCATACCTATCATAATTTGAACTCCAATCGTTATTTGTTGATAATTGAACTTGATGCTTGTTTGACCATTTTCATCTTTTTGTTCTACTTTGAAGGACTGTATCTTGAGATAGAGAACTCAATGAGACAAGAAATTTACAGAGGATGATCTTAGAATTAAGGGCATCATTTTTGTGTGATGCTTTTAGCCTGAGATGTTTTCTAAGAGAACTTATTAAGTGCATGGTCAAGCTATCCTATCCACTTTTACATGACATCATAATTATGGTCTGACTCTTCATAGCTTTTGCAAGTAGTCTTTTGATTCTTTAAATATCTAGAACTTTTCTCATCTATTTAATCCAATTAAAATCTTGGTATGTGGGCCAGAATTGGCCAACACTTCCCTCTATCATTATCTTGATTATTGAAAGTAGGACCCCTTTATTATTTATTCATATTTGGAGCCCTCTCTTGACTGGTAAACACACATGAGGTATCCCCTTCTCAGTCTTCACAAGCTTTTAAGACATCTCTTTGATAGTGGAGGCTAAAGTCTTAACAATTTCTTCAAGGTTGGACATCTTTGTTTACTATGTTTTTTATAGATTGACTAATGTTGCATTAACTCACTTGTTCATGGGCTTTCCCACAGCCTTTATGTTATTCTTAATTTTGATGGACATATTGAATTCTAATTGTAGGTTCATGAGAGCCTTGTCCCTCAAGTAATATGCAACATTCTTATCAAAGGCATCAAATTATTTTATCAAGCATGTTGTATCTCTAGGCCTTATGTTCTCAGGTAACGACATCATAGCTTTGTTAAATTGTGTGTTGAAGTCTTGAATTCATTCATTGAGATTCTTCTTGATGTTTTCAAATTCATCCAAAATGAACATTGGATCAACTCTATCACCATACTAAAATTTGAAAACATTCCTCTTTTATTCCCATGAATCAATACATCCAGTAGAAAAGAATTGAACCATTCATGAGCGTCTTCTTTCAAACTGTGAAAAAATAACTTAATGTACACATTCTTATGCTCAACTTCATAATATTCAATGATATTGTAACAATCCCTCAAATGCTTATCACCACTCAGAGCATTATTCCCTTAGAATTTTAGAAGGCATTTCCTTACTTCATTTGGGACTTGATTAGGATAACCTTCCATGTTATCAAAATTGATAGGCTTGAATATTGGAACATAGAATGTAGGATTTTCATCCTCATCTAGGTCCCTATGCTTCATGATTGGTTCAATAACAACTAGCAAAGGTATGTGAGGGGGTGAATAAGGGGGGCTTGGTAGATCAAATGTAGGAGGGGATTCAACTAGTTGAGAAGGAGATAGATAATAATTAGGACTATAATTTTCTAGAATGGATAAAAGAGATATGAAAGTCCTCAACAATGAGAAGTTCAACAAAAAGCTCAAGATTATCAAGATCTTGGCAATCTAGATAATATTTATCAACCAAACTTTTCCCTTCAATGGACCTTCAAGCTTGTCTACCTCTTCTTTTATAAATACTTAAGGTCAAAATAAGTTTCTTAGAGGAGACACCTTTGAAAGATGATCTCATTCCTTCTAGCTTTGAAATCAAAATAAATCACTCTTAAATTTGGAATGAAAATATTCAAAACATGCACTGATCTTCTTGAAACCAGATGATAAGATTTGAGTCTCCACTAGAATCAAAATTCTAGAATATAATTGTTAACCAATTGATTGTGATACATATTGAAGACATACTTGTTCAATTTAATGATGAGATTAAAGGCAAAGACACAAAAAAATTTAAAATTATGTTTAAAAGTGGATAAAGTATATTCCAACATGTAATTTTAATATCTCTTTGTAATAAACTCAGTGGACATCAAATTGTCAAATATTTCAATTCTTGGCACATCCTTAGTGGAGTGATACGATGATGATGATGATGGTCAAGATAGTCTAAATGTAGAAAATAACATTAAGGAACTTCACAACATGAAATACTTATATTAATTTGCAAGAGTCTTTGGCAACACAAGTAACCAATGATAGAACAAACAATATGATTACACACAAACACTAGATCTAGATGTGAAATCAATAGAAAAGACATTCACCATGAAAAACTGAGAGCAAAGTTGAACACATCATAACATATATATACATGGAAAAACCTCCAAGAGATTAAAAAACCAAAAATATTAATCATATAATGAGAAACTAATAAGTACCCAATATAGTCTTTATTTCTATCACTTCTTTTTTCATTACATCTGATAATATAAACTCTTTATTATATAGATAAGATAATCTACCTATTATAAATGACTTTTTCCAACAACTGCATTAATGGTTCCAACCTCTCAAAAATTCATTTAATATATTTTATTATTTATTTACACGAGGATAAACTCATGATAAATAATAAAATATATTATTATTTAACCAATGTAATTTAATGTATTAAGGGTACATAAATAACACCACTTAACCATTAATTGTTCCAATACTCCCCTTTAATGTTAAGTAGGGATACATGATGATTTTTATGAGGTAAAAACATAAGGAACTTACACTCCATGAAGCATCCACATGATGAGTTTTAAGAGGTAATAATTGAAAGAAACATCCTTCATCATGCCATAGTCACCTTTAAAGGAGTTATGCTATGTAAACATAGTCACCCAAAAGTATTACACTATTTAAATATAGACACCCAAATGTAATACACTATGTAACCATAATCACATAGTCACCTTTAAAGTAATTACACTATACAGCTATAGATACCCAAAGGTATTATACTATGTAACCATAACTACATAGTCACAAGTAAAAAAATTACACTATATACCCATAGATACCAAAAAGTTTTGAATTATGTCCACATATCCATCTTTAAAGGAATTACACTATGTTACCCTAAAATATTTAGAGTGAATTTAGGCTAACATGATCACGAGACTACATCCCATAGTGAGAATATATCCCACAATTTGTTATGAATAATCAAGCAAACATATTGGATTCTTTTATAACATAAAGACCTCCATGCTACTATGTGTTGGGTACAATGTAGACTTCTATATGAATTTCACCAAAATCACATAAAATGATTTATTACAATACTTTACAATGAAAATAAGTATAAAGAGATATAAAGAAACACACAACCCACACGGTTGTTAAAAAGTGACAATGTCATGTACACTCCCCCTCAATGGTAACTTCAATAAGCCCAATGTTGAATGAACTTCTATAGGATTTAATTTATTAGTGATGCATTGGATTTTTCACAAAATTTATAAAATTTCTAATATCAAAAAGAAGGTTGGTATAATGAGGAGCTTCCACATTATGTTCTTCTATCATCGTTCATAGCCACATGGCTTTTTTAGCAACTTCCACATGAAGTGCTCCAAGTGATAGCACTTACACCAAACATAAACACATATCTGAAAGTAGACTCATCATAGTATGGTTAGCATCACATTAACTAAATAAATTATCATAATAAAATAAAAAATAATATAAACCAAAATTTATAGTTCCTTTTATATACCAAAGTATTCAGTTTGGTAATTCCCAATGATCCACGTATGGATCTTGCATGAATCTAGAAGCAACACCCACATCTTATTAAATATCTATCCTAGTATTGGTTAGATAAATCAAAATATCAACAAGCTATTTATAAATAGGGGTTAGCTTTATTCCACACAATTTCTTGGTCAAGCTTTAACACAACCTTTAATATAATCTTGCAATCAAACATGTTAAATTTAAAAAGCAAATTATGTGATGCACATACAATAAATTCACTATTAATATGCTAGCCAAGTCCCCTTTTTAGGTGTGAAACATGGAAAACATTATGTATTTGGCTACAACATAATAATTATAACTCATAATCAACCTCTCCCACCTTCCTCATTACTTTATATTGTACATAAAATCTTGGTTTGAGTTTCTCAGCTCCAATTTACTTGACAGAGGTCTGCCTATAGGGTTGTAAATGCAAATATATCATGTCCTGTACTTCAAAGTTCCATTCTGATCTATCTTAATCTTCATATAAATTTTGTTGATTTTGTACTTGCTAAAGATTATCCTTGAGAGTCCTAAGGATATATTGGCTTTGTTGGATTAAGTAATTTGATCCCATAACTCTACTATCTAGAATGACCAAGTCCATAAAATATTGTGCATTATACCCATACAAAGCTTTGAAGGGTATCATTCCAATTGAGATGTGATAAGAGGTATTATAGAAGAATTTTCCCAAGTAAAACCATTTGATCCATGCATTTTGTTGCCCTAATATATAATTAATTAAATATATTTCAATCCATTTATTGACAGCTTATATTTCACCTTTCTATTTGAGGATGATAACTTGTACTTGGGGTCAAATC
Source organism: Torreya grandis (assembly GCA_037957365.1). Classification (NCBI taxonomy): domain Eukaryota; kingdom Viridiplantae; phylum Streptophyta; class Pinopsida; order Cupressales; family Taxaceae; genus Torreya; species Torreya grandis. The sequence goes on along the minus strand of JARHVA010004639.1, from coordinate 938,241 downwards.
TATGTCTGCTAGGTGAAATATTTGTTGCCAAAATAAGGTCATAAACCTACTATTTCTAGCCTAACAATGTTCTTTGGCAACATATGTATTTTAAATATTTCTCTAAAAAATATTCCAACCATAAAAAAGTCATCATACTTAGTGGGAAGAGGAAAGAAATGAGCATACTTAGTCAAATAGTCAACAACTACATAGAAGCAACTCTTCTCTTGAACCATGGGTAATTTAGTAAAAAAAATCATTGAAATACCTTCCCATTTTTTAGTAGGGATGTGTAGTGGTTACAACAAGCCTGATGAAAATTCATGCTCTATTTTGCTTCGTTGGCAAGTAGGACACTCCTGAATGTACTTAAGAACTTCACTCTTAAGCCCTTTCTAAAAGAACATTTATTTTACCTATAATTTTGATGGCCTACCAAAGCATTGTTATGAATAGCCTTTAACATTTTATGCTTAAATTTTGATTATTGTACCAAGAAGATTTTATTTTATATCATTTCTCTATAATTTTTTCTCTAAGATCACATTAGTGAATTCATTTTTTACATACTCATCTTTTATAAAAAGCTTCCAATTAGCTTTAATTGTAGATATGGATCACAAAGATGTTTTTCTCAATAATGCATCTACCACAACATTATTAGGTTAGTACACGAAGTTAAGGGACAATTCTATGGACATTTTAGGTTACATAATCATCTTAATTAATAATGAGATCATGTTAATTAATAATGTGATCACATTATTTAATCAATGTGATCGTGTTATTAAAATTATGGCTTGGTGATTACCAATCCATAATGCAATCATGTTATTATATAATTTTAATTTATTATATTAAACAATAAAATGATAGAATCATTAACATTATCACATTATTTTTATTTTCAATAATGTGATCACGTTACCTATGTCTCAAAAAAATAATAAAATAAACCCAAATGCAAAATCATCATTTTGCATTCAAGTTTCCTTGCTCTCATCTAGATTGTGTGATCATGTTCTGGGCAAAATAGATAAGAGAGTGCCAAGAAGCTACCAAATTCATCCCATGACTCTAATGATTGATGATGCCACCATGTAGAAGAGGTAAGTGATAGAAATATTCCTTGTTTAACCTTAATTGTTTTATTATTTTCATTATTTAACCCTAGTTTTAAGTTATAATTTTTTTATTTTGAACAGATCATCTTACTAACCATCCTAACCCTCCCAAAATCATATTATTCCTCTTCTTCTGAACCCTACATTTAACCCTTCATAAAACCCTCTTGTTCTTCCTCCTATCCCTCCACCTATCCCTCCTACAGTTGCCCAAAACCCCCTAGTAGTCAAGAGATTCTAATTGATAACATTGTGGAAAATGAAATTAAAATTAAATAATTAACTGAGAGAATGAGGGATCCCACTTCTACTAACCCCCATCACACCCAACTAGCCAATTTCCTAGAGACCTTGTTACATCAAATTGATTATATAATGAGTTAGATTGATAGATATACTTTTTATAGGGATACTTGTAGGGCATATTATGATGATAAATTATCATCAATTTAGGCCAAGAATAAAGAAATATCAAAAGCCTCAATTTCTACCCTATTCGTTTACCCAACCACCAATGCCCTATTTTTTGTAACTTCTAAACATTTTCCAATCCATCATTGCATACATAACTTAATCACAACCAATTTTTGGGATCGATGGTGGATGGTTTTTGACTATCTACCATGTAACAACCATAAGGTCTTGTTATATTTTTTACAAAAAATATACTATGAGATTGACCTCAATGATATTCTAAACTATTTTGATTTTAATGAGTTTTAAGGATGATAAAAAAGCTCTACATAGGATCGACTAGGTGTACATCATGTACCTAATCAGCTCACACATATCCATATCTAAAATCCACTTGAACCCAAGATCCCCTATATAGTTTAATAGGTCATGGAGATCAAAACTCTATGTTCTCCTTGTTATCTCACTAATACACTCGTTCAACATATAAGTAGACTATCTTAGAGTGATGCTCGATATATACCACCTAGTGTGCATACCTAACCCACCCTTATAGTTCTTATGGAGCAATGTGTATTATACCTTCTGATGATGATGGTATTATTGGTTTATAGGTCTTAAATAATATTCTTATGAGCGATAAGTGTCTTGCATGCATATTTGTTGGCCTTATGATTGTCATTGATGTAAGAAAAATCACTATAGATGTCATTGATGTCAAGAGCATCAGATAGGATTGATGGAGAGAAGATAATGTTTTAAAGTTTCACAATGTAAAATTATCATTCTTTTACAAAGACTATTTATGGACCACTTGAAGAGCAATTAAAATAAGATCTATTATGTTTTTTTCAATAACATCTTAAATATATGGCTCACAGGTTCAATTTAGAAGAAATGAGCTCATAATTGATTTATATTTGCTCTTGGATATTTCTCAATTTAACCCTAAGAGTTTAAGCTATGGAATTTATTGGCATTCTCTATTTTTATGTTTTGTTAGTTATAGATAGGAACCAGTTACATTATTACTTAAGTCTTCCTTATCATTGTGCAACTAGCCCCTTCAACCTAGTAATTACTAACTTGAGAAATATTCTAAGACTTTATATTTCCTAAGTCATAAACTTAATATTTATCCCATATTGATCAATGGTTAGTGTTTAATCATACATTAAAGATCCAATGAATCATAGTAAAATCAATTTATTAGAGGCACCTCTAAATAAATGTGCTAGTCACAAGTGTCACAATCCTAGAACTTGTATAGTAAATCAATAGAGTAGTTTAAAGTCAAATAGCCAAGAATTAACATGAGGATGCGAAGTGTCTCAATAGTGAAAAATGACAACAAAGGTGTATAATTCACATGAGGATACCTAGTGTCACATTTATAGGAGCTTCTTAGAGATAAAGTTTGAGCTTGTTAAAAGATTGAATAGTGAGCATGTGATCATGTAATGAAGATATAATGAATTGAGTAGACTCAATGGGATCAAGTGTTTGATGTTTAATGACACATAGGAAATTTAAAGACCAAACTAGTTTGAGAAGATTGATGGAGCATATTGGTTCCAAAGACTTAGAAAGTAGTGATATGAGATTAAGAGCTTGATGTTTAGTGACAAGTAGAGATAAAGTTTGTACAAATTTGAAGATCTAATTTCCTGTGGGAGCTTAGATCAAAAGATCAAACAAATTTATTTTGAAGTTAGAACATTAAATCTTGGAAGTGTACAAGGATTCAATAGAGCATGTGATCATGTCATAGCTTGATCTAATGTATGTGTTTTAAAGTGGAGAAAATTTAATTAGGATCATCAAATCATGGTGTGAAACTTAAGATCAATGGTCAATAGTCAACAGGTTGTTTATCACAATGGTCACGTGGAGGAACTGTAGGTAAGACATAAAATACAAAACATACATTGAAATATATTGTGGTGATTGATCAAATTTGTGTAATATGACATGTGCATAAAAATAAGAGCCTAGTATATAGTAAAAATAGTAATGAGACCAGGAATCATGATGGTGGAGCATAAGTTCAAGACATGGGAAACTTTTTATTCAATAAATATGATTTGATTCCAAAATTGGCATGATATGTTAGCAAAAAAGTGTGAACATAGAGAAGATATGAGACCTAGATACAATGCTTATGTATGTATGTATGTATGTATGTATGTATGTATGTATGTATATATATATATATATATATATATATATATATATATATATATATATATATATATAATTCTAATTCTTTATTATAAGTCTATTTTGTAACTACTCAAACTCTGCTCTTCATCCCTCTCTTCTCTTCCACTCTGCCCCTCTTCCTCTATGTCTCTATATTTTATATTTGACACAATTAAACCACTTCAACATCCTCTTTCTCTCTAACTCTCTTTTTCTCTCTCAATTCAAATCTGTTTAGCAACAACAACAAAACATTACTATATCCTAATAGATTTGAATTGAGAGAGAAAAAGGGAGGTAGAGAGAAAGAGGATGTTGAAGTGGTTGAATTGTGTCAAATATAGAATATAGAGTCATAGAGGAAGAGGGGCAGAGTGGAAGAGAAGAGAGGGATGAAGAGTAGAGTTTAAGTAGTCACAAAATAGACTTATAATAAAGAAATAGAATTAGATTCATTTATGAATAAATATTATAATCTAGAGTTTTAGATGCATATCTTGAAAATATATATGATTAGTGGGTGCCATCAGATAAACTAAGTTGGTTCTCAGTTAGGGAGTTGGTACTTTTTGAGAGTAGGTGCTCTTAAATCAGGCAATTGGTATCTCCCTAGGGTTGGTGCCCTTAAATTTCATAATCAGTGAGGTTTTGATTGTGAGGCTAGATTAGAATAGTGAAATAGAGTTACTTTCAAAGAGCACATAGAGATTCTAAAGAGTTCTTTTCACAAAATTGTAGTAGGAATCAGCAGTGAGAAAGGTTAAATAAACAATGATGGATTCTTATCTCTATTCCTATGGTACACCCATGTATTTATAGATGTTGGGTTTTATAGATTGTAGTTCTCTCTTCGATGAAGTAAAAAATTATCCTAATGCCAAAAAGTGCTGAAAACTCAAGGCACAAATATCTTAAAACCAAAATCTATGTAAGTATATATTTAAATCACCTCTCCGAATAAAATTCACATATAATTTCCATTCTTCATTTAATTCCTATTGTTTTTTCACCCGATATTCATTTCAAACATGGTATATCTATAATTTCACTACTAATCATGTGTGGATATGTTCTAATAGCTCATAGAGGAAATATGTCTCATATAACATATCATTATACATATTAGAATGTAGCCACTTATTTGACTTCAAACCCTTTCTTATGATCATATCCTCTGAATGACTTAAATAATTTTCCTTAAACCAATCCTCCAATGCTTCACAAGCTCTAAAGATATGCATATCACCAATCACAATGGTAATATTTTTTATTTGTTAAAAAGGGTCTCAATAAAAGAACTAAAATGATGTGATTTTTCAACATCAATTAAAGTTATACGAAAACATGATCTTGCACAATATATATGAAGATAATCATACTTACAACATCGATATATCACTTAATATAAAATACTGGAGCTCTCATCTAAAATGTAGTAAGATAACTTTAAGATACCCCATTAAGAGAACAAATAATAAATATATACTCATGCACATGAATTTATACTATAAAAAAAGATAGTAAACATTATCCTTAAAAAAAAACAAGATCAATATTACTAGACTCATCAAATTTAAATAACTAATCTTAATAAATGTAAATTCATGAAAGATCAAATAATCACATAATCTACAATGATTTCTATGAATGCTGATCTTCAAATATGAATTGTAAAGGTTACATCTTTAATCCTTTAAGCCCTCTTTATATACAAACTGCAAAGGTTACATTTTTTATCCTTTAAAACATAGTTAAAATCTTCCTCCTAATGAAATTAACTTAACCACTACAAAGCATCTAACATGTATTATATATTCAAATGAGAGGTCAAAGTCCCTATTTATAATTTTAAATAGATTCCTTATCTCCCTAGTATTTTCTTTATAATTTTTCACTTTATTGACTTTCTATGCATCTTTGAATATTAAAATTTTAATATGTTCACTTTTCCATGTAGTGGTATTTTCATTTACTGTAATGACATATTCTTTTACAACCTAGATGGATGTCTTGCAATATGCATTCTCCTTGTGTCGATGAGTGTCATCCTCTCTTTCCCTTTGTTTCGTTCTCCAAGTGTATTTCTTCCATTAGATGTGTTTTTGTTTCCCACACATTACACATCATGTTGTATGAAAAAACTACTTCTTTATGTGTGACTGATACTATAAATTCTCTTTTCAAGTATTCAATATCCTTTAGCACATCTCACTCATGCATCAAACCTTGTATAATATTTAAATAGTTTACTCCAGTAAAATTCTAAAGTTAAAAATGATGCTACTATGACCCAAATGGTATCCCTAATTGAAATCTGTATAGTAGTGATGAGGATATACTAGAAATCAATTTTTTAGTTTTTTATTATTTATTTCCATACTAATAATTATACTTGGAATAATATCCAAGACTTTAAAAATGTCAAGAGGCATGAATCTAATAGAGTTCTTAACTCTATACTATTTGTGACCTAAAAAGGTAAATCGTATTAAGTTATTCATAGTTCAGAAGATTATTATTTAGCATTCATGTGTAGAAAAAGAAACAATTTTGTTTTTCACATTTCAACATACATAGAATTTAGTTATAACTATAGGCACACAAATTTTATGTTAACATGTTTTCTTTTTCGTCAATAATATGTATTCACACATATATGAGAGAGGAAGAAAATGTCAAAACCTCTATCTATATATATAAACTTAAAACCCTAAGTTATATAGTATGCTGGGAAACACATTAAAATATTTAAAAAATAATACATTCGAAAGAAGGAAAAGAAAGTATTCAATACCTATAATAGAACGAGATTAACTATCTGTGAATGGATTTATCGGATGTTTATATGTTTATTTTTAAAAAAGAAATCATGCGTTCTCGTTAACTGAAAAACAGATAAAAAATCGAAAGGGGAGGAAAATTTATTACGCAAATAAATTATTAATTAAAACGTGTTAGAAAAGGGCAATTACTTGTATTATTTCGATGACGTAGAAAAGATAACAGAGAATTAGCGATGGTCAGAATTCCGGGAAATTAGCTATCAAATGCAGCTAAGGCCACTGCGTTTCCATGCCCCACATTCAGCTGAAAATGCACCAACGCCCTGGGAAACACAAACACATCTCCCTTCACCAACGTTTTGGAGAAAAACGTATTGTTAGTATCAATAAACCCCACAAGAAGATTGCCTTCCATTAGAAAAAAAAATTCTGAGGCTCTTGGGTGAGAGTGAGGAGCATTTCGTCCACCCTCTGCAGAGTCGATGCGGGCCATCGCTACTCCCAGAGTGTTGAGGCCAGGTATCTCTTCAACGAACGCCGGTGTTACGATGCTGCCCACAGCATTGTTTGTGTTCCCCGGCTTCCCCTGAGAAGAAATCGTCTCCTGAGACAGCCTTTGGGTCTTTGGTCGGTGGAAAGAGAGGGAAATGAAAGCAATTGGAAAACCATTTTGTTTTTTGGTCCAATTCACATGGCGTGAGTATATGGTCCACGAACGTGTGGTTAGGAAACATATAAATTACTTTTCGGTCGTATCTGTTGAAATAAGATATCATAAAGTTTTATTGATTATGAAAGGAGACTAATTTTAAATGAGTTTGGTCAAATTTGTGATATAGAAGAGTTTTTTTTCAAAAGGTTTTAAAACCGTTTGTATGATTGAAAATTTTAAAATGGAAAAAATATAATTTACGTTTAAGGATGAAAGAATATTAATTTTTTTTATAAAATTTGAAAAAATTTCAAAAATGATTTCGAATTTTTATTTATTATTTTAAATATAATACAAATTATTTTGTCAATCAATTTTTTTATAAATAGTTTAGAGAAACCATTATTCTGTAAGGTATTGTTATAGTAAAAAGGTGATTTTGATGCTATTGTTGTGTGTAAAAATATTGTGATTGCTATAAGACTTATTTTGACATAATTGCATTTTGAAGAAATATTTGGATATCCAAGAAAATAATATTTAAACTGGCTTATTTTATAAGATTAAAGAATATTTGAACATTTTTGGAAAAATTAAAAATATCATTAAAATATTTAATAATTTTAAAAAAATAGTAAAAAATATTGCTACATTCTTTAACACAAAATATATTCACACAACATGTATTCCTTAACAAAATTCATGTATGGGAAGATTTATAATACTTTTAGAATTATTTTTCAAAAAATCAATAAATGTTACATAATAGTAATTTTTTGTGATACATTAACAAGGCTTGAGGGGTCCTTTCATAATAAAAAATACCAAAAAAGATCAGATAAAAGACTAATTACAATAAGTAAGAAAATCTGGTTCAAACAAAACATGAAAACCTACAAAAATACAATATTTTACGAACATCACACAAAGATCCGATAAAGATTAATAATCTCCCAAAGATCCAAAAACAATCCAAAGACTATGAAACCCCAAACCATACTTTTAATATAAACACCAATAAATAAAAATCTAAATTCACATCACTTCACTATCTCTTAGTGCCAAGTTGTTATTTCCCTTCTTCCCCTGTGAAAAAGAGGAGTCCTTGTCATCCATTGCAAACCCTCAACTATGGAGTTCAAAACATCAAGCTCCAATACTTTTTCTTGTCATTCTTCCTATTTACTCTAGAGCCTCACAATTGGCTTTAGTTTGTCAATATTTTGTTTGGGATATGGTGTGAATTTGTTTGATACCCAAACCCTCCTCATCCCTCTCTTTTGAGGAAGCCTCATTAGTGTCTTTCTATTCCTCTAGGCTTTTCAAGCTAGTTGTGTGTGCTAAATCCTCATGTTCATCTTGCTGGGACAATGACTCTTCAAAATCTTGGGAAGCTTCCTTTTGAAAAAAATCCCTATCAATCCCTACTTCCAAGCCCCTTGATTATGTTGATCCAGTCTCACAATGTTCTTCACAATTATGTGTTGATACACCCTTCAATAAAGAAATAGGTGCTCCATGATTTATGCAAGTATCATTGCCTAAATCCTCCCTAGGATTGTTCAGTTTTGATTTGATCTATTTGGAAGCCAAAGAGGATAAGGCCTCAGAGTTGATAACTATAATCCTTTCTTTCAGGATCCATTTTTAGAAAACTACACCTAATTTCTATTTCACTTTAGGGAGGGAACAAGCTTCTATTTTATGCCTTCACTTGTTACATGCAAAGTATCTCGCAAAATTCCCTTTGAAATACACATGTTAAAATCACTACCCATTTGTGAAGATGTTTTAAAAGAAGTGAAAACATGACGGGAAGGATCTTAAAAAATGCAAGCACTAGCATAATTTGATTGCACTCCATTCACCACTATATCAATCTTGAAAAATAGCCCACCATCTCTACTAGCAGTTTAACCAAACCATGATTTATTAATGCCAAAGGAAGGATATTCAATAGAATCCATATGGGAATATTATCACTCTTATTTATTGTGAGATCAAAAAACGCTTCCACAAGTGAATAACTGCCCTGTATCTACCATGGAACCAAGGACCATTAGATCACACAAAATTGTGATCTTTCTTGGATAAAAACATGATTAGGAAAAATATGTTTTAAGTGTAACTAGGCTAGGGCACTCAATGTTCTTCCAAATGATTTCCATCTAGCTATAAATTTATGATAATGTTAGCTTCTTGCCCAAAAATATTACCATAAGAAAACAACCCTCCATTTTTTCAATTAATTAGTCCACATCATTCTCCAAAAAACTCAAATCCACTACCTCTTTTGCCATCCAAAATGGGATATCACCAAAGAAGAATTTAGCTCTCCATTATTCTCTATCTAAATCAAAACAAGAGAATTCCATTGTCATTCACCCTCCCCAAGTTCTTGTATTATGGACTCCATGTTGTCTACACCTAAACCCTCCACCATTCTACTACTCTCCTATTGGTATTTGGGAAAATTTCTCTCTCAAATTTAGAGTTGGCTATCTATTATCTCACATGTGCACTATATATGAAGCATTACAACGAAACTGGAACTCAATCATAAGATCCTCTTTCTCACGCAACCATTCACATAGCCACACACGTTTCACATCTTCCATCGAGAGATATATTACACGATTTGGTAGCCGTGGTGGCTTGGCATCCCAAAAACATATTTATTTTAAAAGTTTCCCAAGCTTGCGTTGTGTATTTCACCTCATGCCAACTCTTAGCATATAACTAGTAATCAAGCAAAATTAGTTAAGAAACCATGTTAAGAGACGCTCCCAACTAGTGATAACAACGATGCAGAGCTTGGATTTGCACGCCCTGAAATCAACAATAAGCCTTTGGTGGGATCTGTACTAATTACATGAGGTGAAATTAAATAATCTGTGGTTCAATTGTGAATTTATCTTATGGAAAAATTTATTTAGAAACAGATTTAATACGCAGTGGCTTTATCGTAATATTTCTTGGAAAACGGATAGAATTTTTATACATTTCCAATGTTCTTGTGAGAGGTAATCTAAGTAACTCCAGGACATATTTAACGGAGATTGGCTATGCGGGATGAAAAGTTAAAGTCTTGCATGTTTAGCATTTTTATAATATATATAGTGTTTCGTGTCACTGACAACCTAATCTCAGCTGGTCGTCATTCATGGTCAAAACTGCTGCTGCTCCGCTGGAGATTTGGTTATTATAAAATAACACAAAGCTCGATTTAGTCTTTGTAGAGAAAAGTGTCTGCACAGAACCCGACAGGATCACATTCTTTGCAAAAAGAAGCCGTCATCATCTTCTATTATCTATAAAGAATCCGATTACACCCACCTGTATATGGAAATTTCAATGTTGAGACCATTTGCATTCCTTGTGAGGCTGTAACGTGTTTGAAATGCCAAAGATGGATCACGGAGCACTGGAAGAAGACACAGGTACATTGGTAAAGTTGATAATCATTCATTCCAATCATTATATTCCAAATGCTATAGAATTTCAAAACGCTGCTAGAAATTGAGATTCAGACCAGAATTGTATTGTTTTGTATCTTTCTTGCTCTCTAAGGTATTGTTATGCCGCCAATTTGTGAGCAGAGGTCTGTGTAAGCCTAGGGATGTTGGAATTCACAAACGTTACAGAAAAACACTGAATAGGCAATTCGGATTGGTTCATAGATTCAGGTGTGAAGAGGGACCACATTTTGTGATTGCCTCTGCCAGCTTCAAAGAGCGTTTACTGGTGAACTGGCTAGGATTTCTGTGAACTGAGGGCTTTAAGTCAACGTGGTGTTTTGTTACACGACATCAAAGGCTCTTAACAGTATCCTGATTTCCCTTCTAATATTTTTTAATACCTGTTTGCAATTGCAGAGTTCCACAGGGACTTGGTACACCGTACCCCTTATTTTATAAGTGGATTATAAAGAAGTTAGTATTTAATTTTATCATTTGAAATTGATCCTTGATACGGAGGTAATAAATTAATTTACATAATAATATATGATGGCCCCATTTAAAAACATGCAAGTGGAGCCCAAATCTAAAATACATCTCACTGTTGGGAATGTTTCTATTTTACAGAATATAACACCCATATAATAAGATTACATTCTTTTCAGAAAAGTATTCTGTAGTCACTTTGGATGTTTACATTTTTTATCTTTACAAATGTGGTACATTATCCATGCACTGTCTTTATTATTGCAAGTGTGAATAAAAAGCAAGAGGAAGCAGTCAGTAATTATTTGCTAAGAATAATAGAAATAAATAATAAGGTAAAAATGAATCGGCAGCATTTTAATAGGAGCATTTATATGAGAGATAAAGATAAGATAAATATAGTAATGTTTAATAAATGATTACAAAAGTAGGTTAAAGGAATTGCAGAGTGCAAAAGTATCAGAGTAAAGTGGGAAGATTAAATGGTTTCTCAAAGAGAAAATAAAACTGAAAGAGAAATAAAACAAGAAGTAGCGGGAGTAGCCAGAAGAGAAAGAAGCAAAGAACAACTCGCAGCCAGCAACCTTAGCCAAACAAAGAGGTGGGAAAATACAAAATGAGAGAAGAATCAGGAAAAGAGGTCCATCAAAGAGTGGATCCAACTCCTGTAACATCTAAGGCCATCGGGAAAAGATCAAAATAACATATATGGTACACAATGCTACACAACATAACATATATGGTACACAATGCTAGGGATTAAATGAGACCAACATATATGGTTAGATATATATTATACAATTTTAAATAGAGATTTCGCTTATTTATTATTTAAATTACTTTTCCGTTATACTTGTTGAAATAAAGACATCATAATCAATGCAAAAATCTTCAAATGTATTCTTAGTTTATTTTTAATAAGAAAATTTTATTGATCATGAAAGGAGACTAATTTGAAATGAGTTTCGTCAAATTTATGGTATGGAAGAGATTCTTATCATAGGAAAATGACATATATAATCGAAAATCTTAAAATATAAAAAATAGAAATTATTTTGTAAGATTAGAGAATATTAAAATTTTAAAAGTCCTTAAAACTTATTCTAAATTTTTATTATTATTTTATGTATAATAAAAATTATTATGTTAGTCACTTTCTATATAACTAGTTTAGACAAACAATTATTCCTTGGGGAACTCTCATGGTAAGAAAGTGACTTTGATGCCACTATTGTGTGCCAAATCATAAAAATATTATGATTGTTATAAAACTCATTTTAACCTAATTTTATTTTAAAGAAATATTTAGATATAAAATAAAATAATACATAGATTGGCCCATTTTTATAAGATGAAAGAATATTGGAACACTTTCAAAGACTTTGAAAAACATTAAAAATATTTAATAATCTAGACAAAATAGTTAAAACTATTGTTAAATTCTTTAACACAAAATTTATTCGTATAATATACCTTTCCTTAACACAACTCATGTTTGGGAATATTTATAATGTTTTTTAAATTGTTTTTCAAAAAATCAATAAGTGTTCCATAATAGTATTTTTTTTGGGGATGTATTAACAAGGCTTGAAGGGTTCTTTTCCTAATAAAAAATACTAAAAAAAATCACACAAAAAACTAATTACAATGAATAAGAAAACTTGGATCAAAGAAAAAAAGAAAACATGCAAATATACAATATTTTTTTGAATGGAACATAAAGAGCCCATAAAGAATAATAATCTCCCAATGATCCAAAAACAACCCAAAGACCAAGAAACCCCAAACCTTTCTTTTAAAATAAATATCAAGAATAAAAAATCTAAATTCACATCACTTCACTATCTCTTAGCGCCAAGTTGTTATTGCCCTTCTTCCCTTGTGACAAAGAAGAGGTTTTGTCATCCATTATGAACACTCAGCTATGAACTTCACAACATTGAGATATAATATTTTTACTTTTATCCTTCTTCCTTTGTGCTTTAGAGGCCCACAATTGGCTTTAGTTAGTAAAGATTTTGTTTGGGAGATGGTGTGATCTTTTTTATCATAGCCAAACCCTCCTCATCCCCCTCTTTTGAGGAAGCCTCATCACTATATTTCTATTCTTCTAGGCTTTTCAAGCTAGTTGTGTGTCATAAACCCTCATGTTCATCTTATTGGGACAATGACTCTTCAAAATCTTAGGAAGCTTCATTTTGAATTAAATCCTTATCAATCCTTGTTTTCAAGCCCCATGATTATGTTCATCTACTCTTCAAGTGTTCTTCACAATTATGCGTCCCTACACCCTTCAATAAAGAAATAGGTTCTCCATTATTTATGTAAGTATCATTACCTAAATCCTCTCTAGGATTGCTCAATTTTTATTTGACCTATTTGGAAGCCAAAGAGGATAAGGCCTTAGAGTTCATAACTACAATCATTTCTTTCATGATCAATTTTTAGAAAACTATTCCTAATTGCCATTTCACTTTGGGAAGGAACAATCTTCTATCTTATGCCTTCACTTGTTGAATGCAAAAAACCTCATAGACAGCGCCTTCAAATCCACATGTTGTAATCGCTGTCCATTCTAAGAAGAAATTCGAAAAAAAGTAAAAAAATGATGGGAAGGGTCTAAAAGAATGCAAGCTTTAGCATAATTTGACTGCACTTCATTCACCACTAGATCAATCTTGAAAAGTAACCCACCATCTCTGCTAGTAGTTTGACCAAAGCATGATTTATGAATGCCAAAGGAAGGTGATTCAAGAGAATCCATATGGGAACTTTATCAACCTTCTTTATTGTGGGACAAAAAAAAGGTTTTCCCAGGTAAAGAATCAACATGTATCTACCATGGAACTAAGGACCATCAAATCACACAAAATCGTCATCCTCTTTGGACAAAAACTTAATTACAAAAAAAATAAATTTAAATGCAATTTAGCTAGGGCACCCAATGTTCTTCCAAATGTTTTCCATCTAAGTATAAGTTTATGATAATGTTGGCTTCTTACCCAAAAAATATTACCACAAGTGAACAACCCTCCATTTTTACTATCAATTAATCCACATAATCTTCGATGAGACTCAAATCCACTGCCTCCTTTGCCATCTAAAGTGGGATATCACCTTAAAAAAATTTAACTCTTCGTTAATCGCTATCTGAATCAAAACAAGAGAATTCCCGTCATTCACCGTCCCCAAGTTCATCTATTATGGCCTCTATGTTGTCTGCGCCTAAACCCCCCACCATTCCGCTACTCTCACTTTGTGAGAAAACCCTCTCTTTAATCGAGGATGCCTCGACTAGCATAGGGAAAAGGTTATTGAGCTCCTTTGAAATCAGGGTTTTGTGAAAATTTCTACAAGAATGAAACGAATTGAAATGGATTCTACCTTTAAAAAAAATGAATCAATCATTAGTCCTTTCCTCTACCTGCGATTCCTCTCGTAGAGTCCTCGACACATTGCCCTCTCCACCCTTGTTCAACTCAAAAATATTGCCATGCCGTGAAAAATCTTTGAAAAAACCATGTGCTTTGTATTTGATGGCTTGCAAATAAAACCTGCTCCATAGGTGACGACTGACTCTCTCTACCGACGGACATACACTCTATTAGTATTGAGGTCAAAATATTTCAATGAACCGGATCGATTGTCTGCCATGGGAGCTGCAAATTTGAAAAAGTTCTTAGCTTGCTATGTGTCATAGTGAATACCAACAACGGATGCAACCTGACCTGCCACTAACGAACATTTTCCATCATTTTGAATAAACCTGCACTCTACATCAAATGTGTTGCAATTAAAGGATTTATATGGTTCTTATTTTTCCTTGTCAAAAAAACTATCAACGCAAGGGAGTAGTTGCATCGTCCATACGGAGTTTTGCACCTCCAACCATGATTGCTCTAATGTCTCCGCAGACAATCTTGGCCTATAAATTGTTACTACGCTTCAGGTTGTCTATCCAGTTCCCCAGTGAAAACACCTACTACCTCATTTTGAAGTCCAGTTGGTTACACAGTGTATTTATTATGCAACAACAGATCATATTAAAATGTCCCTAAACAAACCTCCTCGATTTTATGCAAAACCCCATAACTGCAACTTAAAATGTTAGCAATCCAGAAATGAGCCAATGTATATGTTTCTGAGTCTACATAAATAACCTCATCAGGTTCAAAAGCTTCAATATTTTATCTTCCTACAATGTTAGATCAATAGACATAAATTAATCATGGTCTAGATGAGTAACTATGTGGTTCTCCAAAAATCATAGAATCGAGTACTTCTTCTAAACTCATAACGCAACCCGTCACCACTTCTTGCCAACTTTCTTTATAATTTTTTAAAAACACAATCTTTTCAGAGGCCACTTCCTTAAGGTGTAGAATTGAGTGCTATATTTCATTTGTTATATATATTTTTGTTCCTCATTCATGTAAAACTTATTTATTTTATCAGATTTCTCATCATCCTTTCGATTCAATTCAAACATTTGGTGCAAATAATTAATAATAAGATTCAACAATTAAATGAACCCTTTGATGATGTTAATATACCTTCACAAGAGGTAATCTCCCTGATGCATGGCATGGGTGTTTTACAAAAACAAGTACAACGTCTCACATTGAAGAATAAAGCATACCACTCTTGGGCTGATTCCGATGCCATCCATGGCAATCCTATCCTATGTAGAATCTTCACTATAAAGTTTCCACCCAACTTTTAGATACTAGTGTTACCGAAACTTGATGGGCATGGATATCCATACTTTTCCCTTGAAGTTTAGATAAAAAATATGGCACATGTCACTTTAAGTTTGACTCTCTTATAGTTATTCTCCAAGAGTTTGGAGGGTCATGCACTAGAATGGTTCCATCATCCACTCCCCAATGATTCACTACATATGTATAATGAGTTAGATGTAATCTTTCTCATGCAGTTTATATAGAAGAAGAGACTTAAAGTTATATATGGGAGGTTGCCTTCACTGCACTAGGGTAAGACATAAATAGTAAATGAGTACATTCTAAGATTTAAATTATGTATGCATTAGTTGATTTACTAGCCAACATATTTAGAGTTATAGTACATCTTTGTTAGAGGCCTCATTTTTCATCTTAAGGATAAATTGCTATTTGAGATATCTAAATCATTGAGATTAGATAAAACATTGGGACTAGTTGAGACACATTCAGAGGTAGATTTGCATGTAGATTTAACATAGCCATAGTCATCTAATATGGTATAGGAACCTACTCCACCTATGATTAAGAATCAAGTGGAATAGAAAGAACCAATCAAGATACTCAACAAATGAAAAGAGCCACTTCACATATCATCTCCTACAATGAGTAGAACAAAGGACACCAATAGAGGGTATATATAGTTTGCAGACAAAGATAGGCCTCATGATATCTTACATTACTAGATAAGGAGATGATCACACATCCTTCTACTCACCACCTTCTTGCACACTGTATATACAAGATATAAAATAAACCATATTATAGTTTCATCAGATAAATCGACAGTAGGATAACAACTATTTTGCACTCTAAGATCATATTAACCAGTATGTCGGTAGAGGCATTATAAAATTTACACAAGGGGCATTGAGATCTCAATCTTCACACTTTCCTAGATCACGCTCCTCTACAACTAAGCTATCCTAGGATGCTTCTTTTTAAGGAGCCAATGGTTACTCTTCATATGAGCCATCTATTTTCTAGGACACCTACTGATGAGAGATCTCATCCACCATAGAGTCAACAGAGATGGGATATAGTTCACAGAGATCCACCTATTTATAAAATCATGATACAAAAATTAAAAGTAACTCATTCACCAATTACAAGTCAACAACTTATTAAGATATTTAGTAGAGATCATAGAGATCAAAGCACAATTTGACAATTGAACAAGATATTTAATAGGTATTGAGCTTGATTTAGTGCTTGAAGGATCTTCTAGAAGATAGTGACAAAGGCTTCGATCAGTGGCACTTCCCTACATTCCTTGTGTTAGTTTCATGATGGTGCTTCCTTCATGTACTATTGGGCTGCTATGGGAAGTGATTTTGTGTTTTTGATTTGTGATTTTATTTGTGATGTTTTTGGGATTCAATTATTTAGTCTTATTTATTATATATGGATAGTTGGATTTACCGTAGTTTCAATTTTTAGCTTTCTTATCATCTCCTTCTATTTTCTTAGACTCTTATTTGTATTTTCTTAATTTGATCCACTGATCATATTAATTTGTAACTCAGATCAAATTCCCCTTTTCTAATGCTTAAATGGAATTTGATGGTCATTAATCCATGTTTAGTGTATCTTGGCCATCTGGTGATTTATTTTGTGTGAAGCAGAAGAATAGTACCAAAAATTGATACTAGAAAGAATATGATGTTTCAGATATGACCTTATTTATGATGGTGATGATTTATGTTATAATTAAAACTGGCCAATTTAATTCTTGTGCAAGACAAATCATGCAGTGTTCTATATCAATTACTCCCTTGGTAGCTTTCCTAACATTCTTGGTAGTCTACCAATACCTTTGCATTATATACTCTATCAATAGTCTCACATGTGCATAATGACATGGTTAATTTTTAATTCCTCTTATTTCTCGTGTATACACTTCTTTGATGTATGAACGGATAGGCAAACTCTTTTAATATAGGGTACCAATCATATTTCCCTTGATGGAAATTTGGTAGCATGCGCCATTGTGTTAGAATTGATGTATATGGTCATGCCCATGGAAATATGGATGGATCATTCATTATATTGAATCAAGAGATTCATCATTATTTCATCTATATTTTTTAAGATATAAAACCTTTTTATTATTTTTGCATCTAAACCTTATAACCTATTGGCTAGTGCAAGGGCTCCTAACTGTAAACTAGCCATTTATGATTAAGGGAACCACTCAGTGTTGGATGCATATATAATTTTAAATGGATACATATCATTCCATATCACTTTCTTTAGAGTAAACCCAATACCTATCTCTTCCTTTTGTGAGCAAGCATTGGTACTAATGGATTTCTATTGTGTGAAGCAGAAGAATAGTACCAAAAACTGATACAAGAAAGAATATGATGTTTCAGATATGACCTTATTTATGATGGTGATGATTTATGTTATAATTAAAATTGGCCAATTTAATTCTTATGAAATCCAAATCATGCAGTGTTCTATGTCAATTGCTCCTTTGGTAGCTTTCCTAACATTCTTGGTAGTCTACCAATACCTTTGCATTATATACTCTATCAATAGTCTCACATGTGCATCAATGACATGGTTAATTTTTAATTCCTCTTATTTCTCGTATATACACTTCTTTGATGTATGAATGGATAGGCAAACTCTTTTAATATAGGGAACCAATGATTTTTATCTTGATGGAAATTTGGTAGCATGCGCCATTGTGTTAGAATTGATGTAGATGGTCATGCCCATGAAAATATGGATTTTTTAAGATAGGCAACCTTATTATTATTTTTGCATCCAAACCTTGTAACCTATTAGGTAGTGCAAGCTCTCCTAACTACAAACTACCCATTTATGATTAAGGGAACCACACTGTGTTGGATGCATATATAATTTTAAATGGATACATATCATTCCATATCACTTTCTTTAGAGTAAACCCAATACCTATCTCTTCCTTTTTTGAACCAAACATTGGTACAAATATTTGATGCATCACCAATTTCTACTTGTAGCATGTGAATCTCACTTAAAAAAATCATTGAAATATGGATCTTATAATGGGATCATTTTATTCTATTTTTTAAAGTGATATTTCCCCTCTATGCCCTCTATATATATATATATATATATATATATATATATTGAAAATTCTTTAACATTTGCATTAAGTCATTAATATGCTTTCCATGTTGTTATCCTCATAAATTTGAATTTTGATGGTTGTTCTAATGTGACATTTAAATTTTAGATGCATCGATTCAATGTTTCCTGTAATGGCCTTCAAGGATGGGTTGTGTCCCATTTTATTTTCTTAAGAGTTTCCTTTATGGCACACTAACTCAGTCTGATAATTATTTTTGCATTGGAGTTACTATAATATTTGAAGTTCTTTACCATTAAACACCTTAGTAGTTACCATCTTCATACCACTCCACCATACATTTTCTTCACCACCTAGTTCCCAAACTTATTAGTTTTATAAATTCATTGACTGGTTTGTGTTCCATTGATCTATGTTGCTTCCTTTCTATGTTTTGTGTCTTTTACTATAGTACATACCCTGACTATCTATGATAGAGATATAACACTACGTTCATCTAATTCAAGTACTTGGGAAACACAAACATTAATGCAAAAATATAAATACTATTATATGTTGTACTCAACACCCACTCCTTTTTTGTATGTTTTTAATAGATATCATTGAGGATGCAACTTAAATTTATATTTGTTTACTTTCCCTAGAAGGATGGTTCCTTGAAAGTCTCTAAGTATGATACTTCCTTTTTGGGACACTTCATGAATAGTTTATGGACTTTTCCATCGATTGGACAATTTTCCTGGGTACACTTTGAATCTACTATCATACAAAAACATGTAATGGTATTAATGAAATTATTTATAACATAGGTTGTGATCATTCCATGCCTTCTAGCTCTATCTATTAACTTCTTATGTTAAAATTTACATATGTTTGGATTCTTCCATTCTAGTTACATCAATAAACTATGATCAATGTGATTCATCATATCCTAGTCACATTAATAATGTGACTCACAAGATGGGAAATATATATTATATAGTCATGACCACTTCCATGCCAAATACCAATTAAAAAGGAGTGAATCTCATCGCACATTTCTTGTTGGTTCTCTAAGCCCATAGGATTACATGTATGCATTCTTCCCAGTCCTTACTATGAATATTGCAGATTTTCAATAACCTGAATTCATGTTTCCACTTGTTCATTTGTTTGAGGGGGAGAGTTAGTGATTTTGTGATATGAAATCATGAATTATTCCATCATAGTTATTATAGTTTTGTTCATAAAGTGTATTCATTTTTCTCTAATTAACTTCAACAAACACCCAAACCTTGTTATAAGATTATCATATAATAATAAGTTAGTTCCATTGTTTTCCATACACATATGTGTCATAGTAAATTATACCTATTTTTTAAAATATTATATCACAACAATTATATATTTCATATTTATTATATATCCTAGTAAATTTTTATGCATCTTGAAACATTGTAGACCACCATAGACTACTTTTTAATATTTTTCTTGTAGTATATTTTCCTGTGAAATGCCCTCTTGCAAATGTTTGTTGTGCTTATTATACAAAATGTGACCTTTCATGATCCAAAGGGAATCTTTACATAACATCATCTTTACCCATATTATAAATTAATCAATTGATAATGTTGAATGGTAGTGCTCATTTGACTAGCTATTTTTATCATTTTCTCCAAAGTTCATAAGGAAAACAACCTACTCCAAAAAATTTGCTATGCCCTCCATGTTTTCTGAAATCAGAACGAATATGAATAGGTGAACATATAGTGACTCACATTGTAACTCTTATGGCTCTACACCATTCCATATGCAACTTAGGTGATCAAATCCCATATTCTATCTGCTTAGTTCCTCATTTATCTTGAAATGAAATTCTTGTAACAGCATCAACCACTTAGATATTCACCCACCTAACATAATATTATTCACTAAGTATCACATGGGTTGGTGGTTTTTTAATAAATTAAATGGTGTATCAATTTGATAATGTATGAATTTTTGTATTGTGTATACCATCACCAAATCTTCTTATTATACAGTGGTGCAATTATTTTTTATCGATGAAAGCTTACAACTTACAAAGTGGATGGGGTGGTCACGACCTCCATACCTATGTTGATCTATCATAGCTACTAATTATATTCTTAACTCATCTACATGGACATGAAATGGCTTATTCTAATCATAGATTACGAAAATGGGATTTATGACTAGTCTCTACCTCATACCAATGAAAGTTTACTAACACTCTGAAGTCTATTCAAAATTTGTGTCCTTTTTCAAAAACTATTCTAATGGTGTTGATATTATTATATATCCATGGATAAACTTATAATAGCACCCACTATGTCCTATAAATGATAACTCTTTATAATAATTCACTAGAGGTGGTAATCCCATAATTACTATGATCTTGGCTTGATCTACTAGGATACCATTGCTACAAATAACATGTCCTAACAAATCACTAAAAGGTTTGAAAAATATGCATTTTTTCAAATTCAAGGCTATCAATATAACCCTAAACCACTCCAAAATAAATCACAAATTTAAAAGGTGATATTTGAAAAAAAATATTAAACAACCCAATCATGTAGTAAACATTCTAATAAATAATTAATGAAATCCTTAAAGGTAGTTATCACGGCTCTAGAAAATACACTATGAGTATTTTAAATACTAAAATGCATTACTTTGTATGCCAAAGAGTCCCATTATATTATAAATTTGGTTCTCATATGATCTTCTCTTAAAATTTGAATTTGATTATAGCCACTAAACTCATATGTGAAGGAGAAGATTTCACATCATGTGATTGAATCCATAACTCAATCTGTGAGTGGAACCAAAAATGGATCATTTACACAATCAACATGTAGTGCTCTATAGTCACTACAAAGTTGAATTTAACTTGATTTATTGGGTTAGACAACCATGGGACCTACCCATTCTAATTAATTGAATAGATATATGATTCCTACAACCTGCGTATGGTCTATCTCTACTTTTAATTTTAGTTTCTTATTGGTATTTAGTCTATATGGGCACTTATTAATTGGCTTGGCACAATATTTTAGATCAATCTAAATGTCCCCCAATGAAGGATGTGTGCCCTTGACTTCTGAGAAATTTATGGAATTTTTTTCCATAATATTGAAATAATTAAAATACCTCTCAAATATTTTGTTTCATCTAGTAATCTCCTATGGTGCATGTTCTGGTACAAAGACTGTACCAATGTTTTTAACTACCTTCCTTCCTAGTACCTAATATATTTTATTGTACCCATATTTCTTAGAGTCCCTTAATTTACTCTCCCTTTCCTACTCCAAAATATTTATGTTTCTTAAATGTGTATCTTCTATTTTCATTACTATGTTTCCTTTAGGCTCTTATATCTCTCTCTATGCTTCAAATAATCCTTTCATAGTTGAATCCCCTTAACTGTCACTATATTATTCTTGTTTTGCATTGTCCAAAATTTAATAAATGCATTTTAACATAAATTTTTATTTCTCTTTGTTAGATTAGTAAGTTTTGATGAATTTATGTGGTTCAATACATGTTTCTTCTTGTAAACTTTGGTCCTAAATAGTATGTTTTGTTCGCATCCATGACATAAAAATATTTTTAGCCTTCTATATTGTTTTAAACTATTGGGTTCTCATTATCAAAGACAAATTTTTGTATAAAATCTTGTTGGAGTTATGGCCAAACTTTTGTTTTGTGTTTGTTCTCCTAATGCATGTACCGAGATCACAGTAGAGGTGTTAGGGTATACTAGAATACATGCATATAGTTAATTGGTTATACACATCTATGGATATGCAACTTGGGGCACTATCCTTATTGAAAACATGGCCATTACTCTAAAATTGTAAGTGTCACCTATGATTGAGCTCATATCAATTCACAAGCCTCTTCCCAACACCATTTATTTGATCAGTGAACTATTTACCATGTTAAAGAAACAAATTTTAGACAAAAATTTAATGCAATGATCAACATAAATATATTTATTATTGTTATTTATTGGAAATAATTTTAACTAAATAATTGACAGTAAATTTAAACATAAATTGTCTCTTAGTATTGTAAATCATTCTCATGGTCTTACCTCATAACTCGTATGACAGAAAATCAACATATGTGCATCTAAGTCACCACTTAAAAAAGGTGAAACATCCCAATTAAAAGTTACATCATGAGTGGGTTCTATGTGTATACACTAAAACATGCTCACCCTACTAATTATACCAATTCTCGCTAATTTAGCTTAATTATCCTATTTTCTAGTTACATTAACCCTTGGCTTGGTTCCCATACCCATTACCATATCCCATATAATTTTTATCTTAACCTAAGACCAATCAATCCCATAATTAAAATCCCTAATAAGACCTATTATCTACTAACCTACCCCCTAATCCCACTAGCCAACTGCAAATTCAAGAAAATCCTAACTACCCACCCACCACCCTACACTAGCCTTTCCTAAAACCTTAAAAACCATATGAAGAGATTTATAGAATTGGATAATTCTATAAATCTCTCCATTTTATCCCTTTCCCTCTATAATTTTTTATTCTAGAGGATTCAATGGAATTAAAAATTCCATTTCAAATCCTCCACCCTAGATCTTAATGGCACAAATTCAAATTTGGACCATAAATTTTCTTCCATAAACCTATAAAACTACACCACCTCCCATTGCTCAAGCTAATGAATAAATGAATGAACTAATACAAAAGTGAATCACAAGAAAGCCATTAAGAATATCCATACTAACATCCAAGTACTCAAGCCATTAAACAACATCCATAGTCTCCTTAGAAGCCATTGTGAAGCAACTACAAGAAATCCAACAATCAAATCTACAAGATCAATCACATAAGTTTCAAGTTTTGGAATGAAGCTATGAGAAGGTAAAAGTGATGGTAAGAATGATCTAAGCATTTTAATTTACCTTTTTTATCTATTCCTATTGGTGTCATAGATTTTTAGGTTGGTATTGTCATTTTGATAATATTTTAAGAATCCCCAAATAGGTGCACACTATGTAATCCATATCTATTGCAGTTAGATGGTATAGGAGATAAACTTCTAACCTTATTAGAGATCACACCTAGGTAGATTTATATTTCCTCAAGTGGAACTATCGCACTTGTTCCATTAGCTTGATAGGCTAATATAAAAACTAAACTATTGAATCTCAGGGAATAGTTATGCCTAATATGCGCTAAAGATGAAATATTTATTTCATAGGACCTCAATATTTAGCTCTAATCTAACCTTATACCAACTATGTCTCTACACACATATGGAAAATTAGGGTCTTTAAAGATGATGCAATGTTTTCTCTTAGCCTTATTCAATGGTATGATAATGATCTTCTCCCCTTGATGTGCCTCTAAATGATTAGTTATTATATTCATGGTAATCTAGACATCATATACCCACATCTTCCTGATTAATGTAGGCTAGTGATTTTCATTAGTTTTCATAACAATAAATTTGAATTTTCTATGCAGACTGAGATCAAATACTTTTGTATCCACATCTTCTAATATCCCAATGGGTCTGACCCAATCATATTCTTCAAGACTGAATGTGATAGGTTTGTAGTGGAGGGTTGGTCATCCAATGGGCTCCCATGTAGATCTATAAATCATTTTTACCATGCTTCCAAAGTCAAAAATAACATTGGGGACTTCATACCTTATGATTTTTATTTATAGTTAGGATTCAGCATCCCATATATTTTTGGTCTTGACATACCAAACCACTTTTTAGGTCCATTGTTATCCCCTTTTTGCATAATCCAATAAGTTATGCAATACATTTGTAATATTATGAAATATATTTTCATGATGGAGAGTAATCACAATCTTAGTAAAATACGTCAATATGATGACTACTCTATCTTGCCTTATGATGTAAAGAATCAAATCATACATATGTGCATCCACTTTTACAACATTTCCATTAGACTCATTCTCATTATGTATGGCCTGGAGTAACTATACTTATTAATAAATTATAAATTTATATCTAATAAGATTTGAGATTTTGTATTTTTAAACCTTATTTATCATATTGTATTGAGGCATCTCCAAAGGTGGTAGTCCTTAATCTTTCTATTTATTCTTGTTAAAATCATGCATAAAAATTAGGTCTTTGGCTTGAAAATTCACCATGTTTACATTCCACACACCCTTCTCTTTCCTTTGATTTTCCAATATGGGATAATAATACATATTGTGATTCCCATTAATTCTAATGTATGAATAGTGTGTCTACCTCTATGGATTACATGAAAAAAATTGTGTGATATGATTTAATTCAGCACAAATGTAGAAAATATTAGGTTATTTAGCATGTATATCACCTTGAGACTATAATTTTGATTTCTTCCTTGGTATCCTCATTGTCTTTGTGGAAAAACCCATCGTTATTTATGAATGTTGTATCCTCCATACTATCTCTGTGGTGAAGGTGAAGCCCATCCTGATTTTTGTGTGTAATGTGGGGACTAATGTGTCCACCCTACCTGACATTGTGGTGACTTCAGTTTCCAAACTATTTGATATTTTGGAAATGGTGGCATCCATTTAAGAGTAGTCTATGTTATCATTTCCATTGAAACATTAATACTGGTTAATCTAGGTTTCATAGATCGAGACTATTACATAGCTATTATGAATACATTCATGTTTATGTCTTCCTTAAACTCCAAAATGGATTGGTAGTTCTTCTTGTCAATGTTATTCGATAGGTGAGTTATCTACCATGTTGAAAAAATAACTTTTAGATCATAGTTTAATGCAATAAACTGAGGGAAAAAAAAAAAAAAATCTTTTGGGAAATAGTTTTCACTAAATCATTGGTTGAAAATTTAAATGGTAATTATCTCTTAGTATTGTAAACCATTCTCATGTGCCTTACCTCATGACTTGTATGTGAGTAATTCAACATATGTGCATCTAAGTCACCACTTAAAAAATGTGAAACATCCCAAGGAAAAGTTTCATCATGAGTGGGTTCTATGTAATCCATATCTATTGTAGTCACATGGTACAAGAGATCAACTTTTGACCTTAATTGAGATCACACCCAAGGAGACATCTATTTTCTCAAGTGGAATTATGTAACTTGTTTCATTAGCTTGATAGGATGATATGGAAACTAAATTATTGAAACTAAGGGAATATTTGTGCCTAATATTCACTAAAGATGAAATGAAGATTTGGCTCTAAGATAACCTTGAAACAATTGTCTCCCCTGCATGTATATGGAAAATCAAGGTCTTTAGATATGATGTAGTGTTTTATTTTAGCCTTGTTCAAGGGTATGATAATGATTTTATTCCCTTGATATGACTCTAAATGATTATTTATTATATTCATGGTCAATTGGACATCATATTCCCACATAATCCTGATTAATGTAGGGTAGTGATTTCCATTAGTTTTCATAACAATAAATTCAAAGTTTCTATGCAGACTTAGATAAAATAAATTTATTTCCACATATTCTAATATCCCAATGGGTTTTGCTTGATCATATTCTTTGAGACTCAATGTGATAGGTTTTTGGCAGAGGGTTATTCATCTAATGGGCTTCCACATAAACCTATAAATCATATTCACCATGCTTCCAAAGTTAATAATAACATTCAAGACATCATATTTTGTGAGTTCTACTTGTAGTTAGGAGTCAACATCTGATGTATTTTTGGTCTTGACATACCAGACAACTTTTTTAGTCAATTGTTGTCCCCTTTTTGAATAATCCTATAAGTTATGCAACATATTTGTAATATTATGGGATATATCTTCATTATGGAGAGTAATCACAAGTTTAATCAGAATTGTCAATGTTGTGACTACTTTGTCTTGCCTTAGGATGCAAATAATCTAACCATACATATGTGCATCCACTACTACAACATTCCCTCAGTAGCATTCTAGTTTTGTATGGTATAGAGTAACTGTGCTTATTAATGAATTAGTAATTTATATCTAGTAGGATTTGGATATATGTATTTTTGAACCTTCTTGATCATATTGTATTGGGGCATCTCCAGAGATGGTAGTCCTTTCTCTTTATATTTATTCTTATTGATAGCATGTATAAAAATTGGGTCTTTGGCTTGAAATTTCACCATGTTTACATTCCACACACCCTTCTCATTACTTTGATGTACCAATTTGGGAAAAAATAATTCATATTCTGATGCCCATTAATTTTAAAGTATGCATAGTACATCTAATTTTATAGAATACATGAAAAAAATTATGTGATATGATTGAATTCACCACACATGTATAAAGCATTAGGTTACCTAGCATGTATATCACCTTGAGACTGTAATTATGATTTACTCCTTGGTATCCTCATTTTCTTTTTGGATAAATCTATCCTTTTTTATGAATGTTGTATCCTCCATACTATCTCTATGTTAAAGTTAGAGGCCATCTGGATTGATGTTGGTAATGTGGGGACTAAGGTGTCCACCCTGCCTGATATTGTGTTGACTACGATGTTTAGAATGCTTGATATTTTGGTGAGGGTGGCATCCATCTAGGATTAGTCTATGTTGTTGATTCCATTTCAACATTCATACTGGGTAGTCTAGGTTTTTTAGCTCAATACTATTACATATCTACTACATCCTTAAACTCCTAAAGGGATTCGTAGTTCTTCTTATCATGGTTATGTGATTTATAAATAAACTATTACATTATGTGCAACTATTTTCTCTAATGTTGTTGTCGATGACAATTCATAGTCATGTGTCCTACTATGAAACAAATTTTACAAAATTCCATTCTTATTTTTGGACATTCATTTTTGTGATGTCCTTATTTTTTTAACTCACTACACCATACTAATAGTCTTGGTATGTTGATCTCTTCCAGTTCTTCCATCTTATGAAAGATAACATTTATATTGTAGAATATATTTTGGTAGTAGGAGGATAGTCTCCACAATCTTCTATCTACTCAACCTTTATTATAGATGATTAGGCATTAGATTTATTTCTTAATTGATATTATGCAATGGAAAACTTAATCCTTAGTTGCAAGCCTTCCACAAGCCACACAATCTTGTCTGAAT
Source organism: Torreya grandis (assembly GCA_037957365.1). NCBI lineage: Eukaryota > Viridiplantae > Streptophyta > Pinopsida > Cupressales > Taxaceae > Torreya > Torreya grandis. Next base: position 910,217 of record JARHVA010004639.1, on the reverse strand, counting down.
CTAGAAATTGAAAATTTAATCTAGCCATCACATGAGAGAACCTATAATCATAGTCCCAAATTGACTTTCCACCTCTATCAGATCTCCTTGAAGTCCTAAAAATTCTAACTTGAACATTTTTTTCATTTTGAATTCCACAAGCAATCTACCTTTAACTTGTTAGAAAGTCAATTGTGACTTGTTACTCTTGCACATTAATTATAAATCTCTAATTTTTAAGGCTCATATTTTCTCTCACTTTTTGCATCATTAGTGGTTACACATTTTAATGTACTAAAATAATTACAAACCATGCATAAATAAGTCTCAACTCAAAATTGGAGTTAACATGTAAAATTTAGAACTCTAAAAATAAATAAAAATCAACCTGCTATTTTTAGTGGGGTTCTCATGCAGGTGCATATATCTGTAAAAATACTCAAAAATAAATTAAACTTTTAAAATTAATTTATCGAATGAATTTCAACTAAAGTTCAAGTTCAGTTACAAAAATAGACATCCCATAAATGGAATTAAACTATAATTTTGGACCCTCAGATGGTCACATATGGCATTCAATTTTTTTGAAAACATCCCATAAATGGATGGGTGAGTTACGATTAGTCATTATGGTATGAAGATGGGCTCAAATGGAGCTACAAATCAAAATTTATGGCCTTTGAAAGTTTAACCATTTTTTATGCCTCACATTTACCCTACCATTTCATCTCGCAGGTCAATAGATATTTCTCTAGGTTAAATGACCTATCATATGCCATCAAAATGACAAAAAAATCTACATTAAGAACCATATTTCTTATGGTTGTACCTAATCCCATTGCCTAGTTTGGATTTATTTCAATAGGTATCTAAAAATTACTTGTGATTGACTTGGGAGTACTATTTCCTTTTTTCAACAAATTTTTAGTTTCTATACTAAGCTTCCCAAATTTCTCTACTAAATCCTCAAACCACTTTCTTGTCTTCTCAAAGTTTTCCAATTAACAAAATAGGCAAAGGGGATTTATTCCCTTGAAGTGAATGATCTTACACTTGGGTAAATTCCCCTCTCTATTTTGAACCTAACTTAAACCTGTTATTCAGCCCAAATTTTTAAATAAATTACATTTCATCATCGAACAATCTCTACCTCAGTAAAATTTTGAATTATTTTATCTAACTAGTGTTAAAGATATCTTTGACTAGGTAGCCATCTCAACATGTTTTAAATTCCATGGTTACTGCTCCATTTTAGGTAGAGGTTGCTATAATCCATTTTTATAACATGCTAATGATTTATAATCTTTGATGTTATACAAATTTTGGGTTGTAGGAATATATATATTTCGTCATTTCATAACAAACTCATACGTAATTACTATTTTTTTAATTTTAGAATAAATTTGTTGAATTAACTCAGTGATCATTGAACAAATAATTTAACAAATGAGAAAAATGATGTACAAAAGTTATACATAACATATAAAATCTCAATAAAGCCATGATCTCTATAAAGTTATGTTTCTCAAATATGAATCAATCATTTCTTTTACAATTCACAATATTTATAGCATTGTGAGGAGGCTTTGTCACTTCATTTTCATGACCATTCAACATTAGCTTTGAAGGAGAATTTTCATCTTCTAAATTATTTTGATATTTAGACAAAATCATAATCATAGACAACATATTCTATATCGCACATTTGTCACTTATCCAATAGTTATATGATTTTATACTTCATATTTTACTACTAATAATATAAGTTTCAACAAAAAATATAAGAAAAAATAAATATTCTCTCTCCATTAACACGAAGACACTAATTTGATCTTAACTCTCTTGATAATGACTACAAGTCCAATCCCTAGCCTATGAGCACAAGGCTTTGTTGTCCCACTGAATAAATAAAACAAATTGTCAAACTTGCTATCATCAATGACAAACTTATATATATATATATATATATATATATATATATATATATATATATATATATATATATATATATATATATATATATATATTCCTTAGTATTATTTTGGGTTATTAACACATCAAATGGACGTCTACTACATATGCATTAACATTCAACAATAGAAAATATTAATAACAATAAATGTTGTAGAAAAATATTCGTAGAACATACTTGTTTTTATGGTAAGTAGTACATATGTGATTTAAAACATTTATTGGCCATTCATCATTCAATATATTCCACTTGGTGATTGGTGGGATAATGCATTCCCGTCTGACAAACTTCCAACCAACAAGCACAAACTATGTATAAATAGTAAGGTAATGTGATGATATTCATCTTCCAAATTTAATGTGAACAGCCTACAAAGTATGGTTTGGAAGTCTTCCTCCAATAGGTACATGCTTATCAACATAGTAAAAATGAATAAAATTACCCTCCACCACATACTCAAAATATCTATTAATAAAAATGAATAAAAATATGAAATTTGCAATCCCTACCAAATGTTCCTCAAAATTTCCCCTCACCCAAAATAAATAAAAATAAATATTAATAAAATAAATCTTGCATTAAGTCTATTGGTGTGCAATATTCCACTTTCTTATTTGTAATATTTAAAATTGGATCAATTAATTTTTAAATTTTTATCAATAATAAAACATGAAATTAAGGAACTTAGAAATACACTTATTTTTTTATTTATTATAACCTCTTTCAAGAAAATGTTTTAATTCTTATTTAACATAATCATTTATTTTAATTTATGTTTTAAATTTACAAGTTCATACTTTAATTCACAAATTTAATTTTTATTTATAAATTTATAATTTTGATGTATATAATGTTAGACTTTTCACTACATTATGGAAGTGTACTTCCTAATTATTTTTGAGTCATGGTCTCAATTCCATGTTAAAGATTAATTTTTGTATACAAATTTTAAATAAAAATAATGTCATGCTGTAATAAATTTTAAGGAAATTATTATCTTTTAATGAATAAGAATAAAACATTTAAGGTGAAAGATGAAAGTGATAAGTATGCCTACAATAATGATGGTAGAGATGTTAAAAGATAAATCTAAATATAATTAATCATTCAATTAAATATAATTTATAATATTATTAAATTAAATTACTAATTTTTATTAGTATCTAAAAATTAGATTATCAATATTTATGAAATTCCACTTTTGTTAATTTCATCTCAATATAATCTTCAAAGAAACCAAGGATATACAATCGAACTAGAAATAATTCAGCTAATATATAATTAAAGCATAAATGCAAGTACATTACCAAAAAAGCATACAAACAATGGCCATGTGTAGTAAAAGTTATAAAAGATGGCAAGACAAAAATATATATGCTGCTACAAAACTATAGCTCGAGATTGCGAAATAAATTCATAATTTCATAATCTGTTCGAAATATTGGAGACGGCAGGAATTGAAAACACAGCTTGCACTCGTAATGATTGCAACTTTAACTTACTTCCACGTCATTTACATAACCAATTCAAGCTCACATCTCAAAATACATTAGATCGATTTTATCTTTAGAAAGAGCAATGAAATAAAAATATTTGAGAGGGTTTTGATCCGGGCACAGTTGGAGGACATATTTAACATACTCGTCCCTATATTATAACATTAATTTAGAGAAATTTTAATATTATAAAAACCCATGTTATCCATTGTGCAACTCTATTTAGTGGAAAGCGGATTGTTTCATTACATTTTCTAATTTTTTATTTTTTTTTTAATTTTAAAGTTTCATTTATTTATTTTTTAAATATTTAAAATTGTACATAAGAATATAGAAAAAAGGTTGATTTATATTTATATTTGAGCTGTTACCATGATTAAACATTATTTAATTTTTTTAAAAATTTAATAACTTTAAGTAATATATTAAGATATTGAATGGGTGTGTGTATGTTTTATCTTTCTTATTATCTACATTTATGATATTTTCAAATGGTTAATGTTGTTCAAAATGTTCAATGAGTTTCACAAGCTTTGGGAAAGACATCATGCGTGATTTTACTATTCAAACTTTAGTTCATGTTGATGGCATAATATTTATAAATGTAACGTGTGAATATTCACACTTTTGGTCCATCACAACTTAAGAGAGTATGTTGGAAAAGGAATGCTTCTCTCTTTGATTTTCTGAAAAGATACAAATATAAATAAACATGTCTTTTCTTCATTGGATGGCGTTGAAATTTTTTTTATGCCAATTGATTTTCATTGATTACTCATAAATCTAGTTTTTTTGTGTCGACTCCATCTTAATTAATACATAAAAAATGTCAAACTATGATAAGAAAAAGAAAATAATTATAGAGTGAGTATAGCCATCCATTGACCTTTTTGGGTTGGAAACAAATGCACAATTAATGTTACAATATTTAATAACAAGAGTTCTTGTATGTTGTTGAAGTACCTATGTAGCATCTTTTTATGGTACTCTAAAAGCAATTTAAATGTTTTTAGTTTTTATAATTTAGTTGAGTCCATGTATGTCTAAGATCAAATTATAAATTTTCATTTGAATATATTTAATATCAATGTAAGATAGTAAGATTGAGATTATATTTATAATTAATTTTACTATATTAATATAGATAAATTATTGATTATACGTTCTTAAAAGTCAGTTGGTGACCCTGAAGTTATAGATTGTGCATCTATTAAAAGACATCAATGAAAACTCACTCAAAATTAATTTTTAACACCACCAATCAATCTATAATACTCCAAAATCCATAAAATGGTTACAAACTTTTCTAATTAAGACATGGATTGTGAAATCCATATCTAAGTCACTCATTATTTGATAAAATAGTTTTAACATTAAATTACCAATGATAATTTAGTTATTCAAAACTTTATATGCATATATTTATATGTATATATAATTTAAGTCACACATATCTATCTACACACCATAACGATATAGTGTTTCATTAATACTCATTAGGATTATAAGTGTTTTATGTTTTTTTTAAATTTAGGAGGAATCATTATATTTAAAAATATTTGAACAATATCTCATTGTTTTGTTAAATAAAAGATTGGTATGAGTGTAGACTACCAAGGGTTCAAATTTTATATTGTTTTTGTAAAGTTGGTACCTAAGTTTCATACTACTTTCGTATAGTTGGCGAACACTCAAGAATATTCATCGGACTACTTCGACAACACATAGGAACTCTGATTAAATTACTCCCTTTGTAAAAATAAATCAATAAAATTTAAACCTTAAACCTCATCTTAATAAATGAATAGAATGTTTTATATTAAAAAAATCACCGTATTTTGTACACACTATTCATAATATAGTGACCATGATGTTCACATGGATTCCAACCTAGTAAACTGTCATTCCCATTCCGTATGACTAAAAATAAGATTTTCTATGTAGACACGACTTTGAAAGTTTAACAAGGACACATATCACATCATATCCTTCTGTTGATAATTAGTATCATTTGTAATGTGACCGGTGTGAAGATGTGAGATCTTGCCATGTGAATCGCAAAGTTGGAGATATATCGTGCATCATTTTGAGGTCAACAGTTTCTCCATATCACGAAGAAACATAATGTTTCCGCTCGAAAGTTTGGGATTCAACACATAGACACATCAATATATCATGGTGCGTCCACATAGTCAAGGGTTGTTTTGAGGCATTATTAAAATTCTTTAACATGCCAACGTTTTTAAAGGAATTGACACTGAAAGAAAGAAACAACTAATAGAAAATCAAAATAAATTTAAAATCATTCAATGTTTAAAAAAGTTATGAGAATTATCACATACAAAGAATATATTGTAAAAATTTGAGAGAAAGAAATGAATTAAATGTTTAGCAATGTAGAGATGAACTACTGTCTTACATAATGTATTTATATGTTCTCTATATAACAATTTGAAGATAACATTGTTCATTTTTCTTTGTCATTAATATAGCTCTTATATTTATTTCTATCATTTTTTACATTTGATTTTTATCTATTTTATTATTCATCACTTATTTGTTATATATGTATTTTAACATATTCAAAATATTAACAACTTTTATTTGATTTTTATGTATTTAATATCTTTCAGTTACAAACATTAGCTACTATTCTTCTTCCACATATTATTATATTTTCTCTGTTTACTTTTTTATTCCTTATTTACAATTTATTATTATAATAAACTCATATTTTAAATTTATATATAAAGATCCAATTATTTTTATTTGAAGAGGAATATACATTATCAATATTTTAAAGCGAAGAATCAATAGTTGACATTTGATCCACAAGGCTATCGAAAGTGAATAAATAATTTGACTTGGAGGCAAATGCAAAGGCAGGGCTAAGACTTGTTCGTAGCAGACCGAGAGTGAATAAATATAAAATACGAAAATAATTTACCTGCAGTTTATTAAGGAACCAGTCGTCGAGTCCCAGTGAAGGGCTATGTTGTTGAGGAGAGCACGTTTTCAACTACCAGTGGTCTAGGGAACGTCGTGCTGTAATTAAACATACAATCGATAAAAAAGAGGTTTTGGCAGATTCATGTATGCAAAGATTTATAATGATTTTAGAATTATTTTTCAAAAAATCAATAAATGTTTCATAATAGTAATTTTTTTGTGATGTATTAACAAGGTTTGAGGGGTCCTTTCCTAACAAAAATTACCAAAAAAGATTTAAAAAAAAAAGATTAATTACAATAGGTAAGAAAACTTGAATCAAAGAAAACATGAAAATCTACAAAAATACAAGATTTTACAAATGGAACATAAAGAGCCTCTAAATATTAATAATCTCCCAAAGATCCAAAAACAACCCAAAGACCATGAAACCAAAAACCTTACTTTTAACATAAACACCAATAAATAAAAATCCAAATTCACATCACTTCACTATCTCTCAGTGCCAATTTGTTATTTCCCTTCTTCCCCTATGAAAAAGAGGAGCCTTCCTCATCCATTACAAACCCTCAACTATGGAGTTCACAACATTGAGCTCCAATATTTTTGCTTGTCCTCCATCCTCTATGCTTCGGAGGCCCACAAATGGCTATAGTTAGTAAATATTTTGTTTGGGAGCTAGTGTGAATTTTTTTAATACCCAAAACCTCCTTATCCCCTTCTTTCGAGGAAGCCTCATCATTATCTTTCTATTCATTAAGGCCCTTCAAGCTACTTGTGTATGTTAGACCCTTGTGTTCATCCTACTGGGATGATGACTCTTCAAAATCTTTGAAAGGTTCCTTTTGCAATCAATCCCTAATTTGAGTCCCTTGATTATGTTGATTTAATCTCCTAGTGTTTTTCGCAATTATGCATCACTACACCCTTAAATAAATAAACAAGTGCTCTAACATTTATGCAAGTATCACTACCTAAATCTTCCCTAGGATTGTTCAGTTTTGATTTGACTTGTTTGGTAGCCAAAGAGGATAAGGCCTTAGAGTTCATAATTACAATCCTTTCTTTTGGGATCCATTTCTAGAAAACTACACCTATCTACCATTTTGCTTTGGGGAGGGAACAAGCTTCTATATTATGCCTTCACTTGTTACATGCAAAGCATCTCACAAAAAGTCCTTTAAAATCCACATGCTGTAATCACTGCACATTTTGGGAAGATATTTGAAAAAAAGTAAAGAGATGATTGGAAGGGTCTAAAAAAATATAATCTCTAGCATAATTTGAATACACTCCATTCACCACTAGATCAATCTTGAAAAAATAACCCACCATCTCTTCTATCATTTTGACCAAAGTGTGATTTATCAATGCCAAAGGAAGGTGATTCAATAGAATCCATATGGGAACCTTATCAATCTTCTTGATTGAGGGATCAAAAAAGGCTTCCAAGGGCAATGAATCAACTTGTATCTACTATGGAACCAAAGACCATCAGATCACACAAAATCATGATCTTTATTCGATAAAAACTTGATTAGGAAAAATATCATTTTATGTACAACTAAGCTAAAGCACCCAATGTTCTTGCAAATGTTTTCCATCTAGCTATAAATTTTTGATAATGTCAGCATTTTGCCCAAAAATATCACCACAAGAGAACAAACCTTCATTTGTAATATCAATTAGTCGACATCATCCTCTAGGAAACTCAAATCCACTACCTCCTCTGCCAATTAAAATGGGGTATCACCAAAAATGAATTCAACTCTTTTTTTATTATGTATTTTAATCGAAACAAGAGAATTCCCCTATCATTCTCCCTCCCCAAGGTCTTCCATTATGGCCTTCATATTGTCTATGCCTAAACCCTCCTCCATTCCACTACTCTCCTGTTATTAAAAACCCTCTTCTTAATCAAGGATGCCTCAACTAGGATAGGAGAAAGGTTATTGAGCTCATTTGAAACAAGGGTTCTTCGAATTTTTTTTCAAGAATGGAATGGATTGATATGGTTTTTAGCTTAAAAAAATCAATCAATCATTAGGCCTTTCCTCCACTTACCATTCATATCATACAATCCTTGACACATTGCCCTCTCCACCCTTGTTCAACTCAAAAATATTGCCATGCCCTAAAAAAACTTTGAAAAACCATATGTTTTGTATGTGATGGCTTGAAAATAAAACCTACATTACCCAAAATCTTCATAGTTCCATTTAAAACCCTAACCATTCCCACTCTAATTATAATTCTATCTCTTGTGTGTCCTTTTAGCCTCCTTCAATTATCATTTCTCCATCCACCATTACCCTACCTACTGCTACCTTGAAATTTTCGTTGATCATCACAAACCTATCTTTACCAACACTTTTCTTATTCATGCCTCCTCATTATATTAATATCATGGATTGTATATTTTCACATACACCAAAATTTGGTTAGGCCATCTTCTATTACTTTCCACAATATTAAATATAACACCTAAGTGTTCTACTTTATACAATTTTTGTTACAAATTAATATCACATTATGCATTTGGTTTTATAAACTTCTCTTATATGTGTTTTTATATTTATCTTATGTATTTCTATTTGTGGTTGAGCATGTAGGGAGAAAAAATAAAATTAAAAAGTAAAGCTCGATCAAGTTCAAGTGGAAGGTGGGGTAGCTACATAGGCATGGAGGATAATGGTTTAGATTCAAAGTATAGAGAATTATGGAGCTTGCATAAAGAGAGTGCATACTTTAGTATTAGACCTATGGGTACCGGTGATAAGGAGGATTCAAAGATGCCATCAAGGTGCAAGACAAGCCTACAAAGGGGGCTCCTAAACCTCGGTCCTGCCAGAAGGAATGTTTGTAATGAGAGATCTCTACTAGAATAGTCAAGTTGTGTGAGGGTTAAGAAGATCATACAACCTAATCATTCAATTTTTATTCAAAAATATCCTAAATACATCAAATCTAAAACAATTCAATTCAAAGGTTGTAACGGCTTCGATAATGGGCCACAAGTGGAGGGCAAGTGCTCAGTTTTATCAAAAGGCATTGCATAGCAGAATGAGGCTATAAGGGGATAATCAGTTCCATTTCAGACAACTTTATTTCTAGATCATCATCTAAGGCACCTTTGGCTGGTTCCACAATCAAGAACAATGAATAGAGGTGGGTTTATATTAAGTGCAAGAAAGTCGAAAACAATTTCAATGTTTGTTCTGATTTAAGTAAAGCTTGAATGGAAAAGGACCAAGGTAGTTTTTCTTCACCCTTGGTGACAATCAAGTCTAGAGTAAGGAAGCCTGTTATGGCTATGTTGGGGTGATCATCTCCTTCCATCATTTTGGGTGACATTCCAATGTCATTTTTAGAGGATAACCCTGATTTAGAGATCTTAGACCAAGCCATTTTGGACCTGGATTTGACTATTCTCAACCATAACTTAATTAGAAAATATGTGGGCTCTCCACTCTTACTTCTTGACCTTGTGAGATGGTATTTGACATGTTAGTGTTCCATGAACATTTTGTCTTTCACTATGCTCAGTCATGGCTTCTTCCAGTGGTTTTTAGTTGTGACGTTAATCGAGACTACATTTGGTCATCAGGTCCTTGGTTTGTTGGTAGCTTCAAAATATTGTTTTGCCCTTGCTCAACATTTTTGACCTTGAAAAGGTGAAAATCATATTGGCACCTCTTTGCATCAGGTTATACAATGGTCCACCAATTTTAAGGAAAGGAGATCACATTGTTAGGGTGATCAATTAACTTGGATCCGTTATTAAATTGAATGTGAGGTTTGAAGGAAATATATTTATTAGATCCTGCATGACTATCTATATATCCAATTCCCTTTACCACTATGTTAGGCTTAGTTCATCTCACTATTAGTGGATCTAGTATCTCAACTTCAAGGGCCTTCCTTTTAGATGTTTTCAATGCAACCACAATAGGCATACAACTGTAGGTTATTCTTCAAAGGGCTTTTAGAGTTTGGGTTTATGCTTGTGATTGGTTCAGAGGAAGAAAGTTTGGGTGACATTCCAATGTCATTTTCAGAGGATAACCCTGATTAAGATATCTTAGACCAAGCCATTTTGGACCTGGATTTGACTATTCTCAACCATAACTTATTTAGAATATATGTGGGCTCTCCACTCTTACTTCTTGACCTTGTGAGATGGTATTCGACATGTTAGAGTTCCATGAACATTTTGTCTTTCACTATGCTTAGTCATGGCTTCTTCTAGTGGTTTTTAGTTGTGAAGCTGATCGAGACTACATTTGGTCCTCAGGTCCTTGGTTTGTTGGTAGCTTCAAAATATTGTTTTGCACCTGCTCACCCTTTTTGACCTTGAAAAGGTGAAAATCATATTGGCACCTCTTTGCATCAGGTTATACAATGGTCCACCAATTTTAAGGAAAGGAGATCACATTGTTAGGGTGATCAATTAACTTGGATCCGTTATTAAATTGAATGTGAGGTTTGAAGGAAATATATTTATTTGATCTTGCATGACTATCTATATATCCAATTCCCTTTACCACTATGTTAGGCTTAGTTTGTCTCACTATTAGTGGATCTAGTATCTCAACTTCGAGGGCCTTCCTTTCAGATGTTTTCAATGCAACCATAATAGGCATACAGCTGTAGGTTATTCTTCAAAGGGCTTTTAGAGTTTGGGTTTATGCTTGTGATTGGTTCAGAGGAAGAAAGTTTGGGCTTTTAATCGAGAATTCTTATTGTGGAACCTTGGAATATTTTTATCAAAACCCTCTTTTTTATGCGTTATCAAATAAATAAATGAACAATAAGGTAGAACACAAGATTTAACTTCATTAAGCTTATGAACCATATCCTCTTATGTGTATAATTTTTCATTAGATTTGTCAATGGAGAGTTAATATTATTTGTTTGTAAATTATGTGTATAAAAATTTACAATAATATATTTCTTTTGAAGGCTCTTGAAAAGGTTAATTTTTTTCCATGATTGACTTATACATATCATGCATACGAGAACCCAAACTAGGGTTTGACACTACAATTTTATAGGTTGACACTCTCATGTTAGGGGTTGTAACAAAATCCTGTTTTGTTTTACTTTTTTTATCGTGGATAGTGGTCAAACCATCTTCATCATTAGATTGAGAGTTTTGAGTTAGAGGTTTTGAAATTGGTTTAGCTTGAAAGGCCAATGAAGGGAAATATTTGATTTTATGCTTAGAATATTGACAACAAAAGCATTTGATGGGAAAGTTAATATACAACACTCTTTAGATGTGACAGGGGTTATGTATTTGAATGTCGATGCTCTCCTTAAGTTTGCATGAGAGGTCTACTTAAATGTAGATCTGAGTTTGAGGATGAGTTGAAAATAACTTGATTAGGTCATTGTAAAACATAGTCCATTGAAACAATCATATTGTTATGAAAATGGCAACGAGAAAAAGGGATCCTAGGAAATTCAATCCAACCAAAATATTAAAGGCTAACTATTTAAAGACAACAAAATTACATGTCTTTAAGGAGAAAACAAACAGAGAGATAAAGACATACAAAGACCTTTTTTATAAACTAACATAAATATGTTGAATATCAACGAAACAAAATTAAATCCTCAATAAAATATCTTACCACAATAAACTATTATAACTATTTATAAATATTATCAAAATAAAAAATCTGCATTCAACCATAAATATTGAATTGATGATCTAAGCCTTTCAAACTTGAAGGCAAATGCAAAGGCAGGGCTAAGACTTGCTCGTAGCAGACCGAGAGTGAATAATTCTAAAATACGGACATAATTTACTTGTAGTTTATTAAGGAACCGGTGGTCGAGTCCCATTAAAAGAGTGCTACAATGATGTCATGGGTAGAGCACGTACATTTATGTTGCTTGTTGTGCTGTAATAAAACATACAATCAATAAAAACATTTTTGGTAGTCCTTGCCAGCTCATAAACATCCAATCAATGGAAAATGTTATATATGAAGGGGAGGTATAAACATCCAATCATTGGTGAGATGAAAACTTTGTGACTTGGTCAGTGGAAAGAGAGGGAAATGAAATGAATGAATGAATGAATGAATGAATGAAGGATTTTAATAACGTCCACAAGACTATAGTAGCCTATGGGACCCATCAATCATGCACATCCACATCATACGGGACTTCAGCAACAAAAATGCTCCCTAAGTTGCCTGAACTTCCTTCTCCAGATCTTCCCTTCTGCTATGAAGTTTGATCACAAGGTTTGTCATATTACACAGCCTTGTCGCTTCAAATAGGGTGTCCAGATTGGAAGTTTTTAGAGTTTCACCATAACTGTGTTGGATGTCTTTGTATGCCTCACATTCCAAGAAGAAGTGTCTTTCTGTCTCCACCACGCCTTTATTGCAAAAGAGGCATATTCTCTCCTCCTAGTCCTCTTTAGGAGTTAGTCATCTACCCGTTTCACACCTAAGATGATGAGAGCTCGTCCTATGTTGGGCAATCATCATTTTTGATTTCCATTTAATGTCTACTCCTATATAGGGTTTTTCTTCAAAATCGCCTATGGGGTTAGATTCTTTGAGGTAGTATTCCTTTTTACGACCCATTTGTTTTGTCCACATGATACACTTGAATTTTTTGCTTACATATTTTTTTATTTCTTCATTAGTATTTGGGCAATCCTACATGCTAATATCCCACCTCTTCACCCATTTCTCATTTTGCTTTCTCTAATTGTTCTTTCTTCTAGTTAGCTCCTCTTTCATAATTAGTCTAGGCCACTTATGCTTCTTCATGTTTTGAATCTTTTTGAGGTAGCTTAGTAACCGTATCATCGCCAATGCCTCTAGAGGGAAGGACCCTGTTTCGGCAAGTAGGATCTCATACGGCATTGAATTCTTGACTTTGAGACTTCTTATGATGAAGTGTTTCTGGATTCTCTCTATCTGTTTCCATTTTTGATCTAACATACTGCTGCCCCAAATTTCACACCTGTAGAGGATCACCAGGGTAACCAACAAACAAAAGAGTGTTCTCTTGGTCTTCCAATCCCATATCTCTTTAATTCTGCATCTATTTTGAAGAAATTACAATGCTTTCCATCCTCCTTGGATTCTTTTTGCTCTACACATTTCCCAGCTGAGCTTGTGGTGAAAATTGAGCTCGAGGTACTTGTACTCCTAGACTACCTCTAACGCGCTACCTTCAAAGGTAAAGGTATATTATTTATTTTTTCTTTTCAGAGAGAAGATCATTACTTTAGTTTTGCTTGTGTTCACCTACATTCCCAACTCTTGACAAAAAGTTTCAAGTGCTGTCAAATGTTCCCTCAAGCTATTGGCTATTTTGGCAATTAAAATGAGGTCATCCACATAAAGAAGCAGTTTTATAAAATACTTATCTAGTTGAATCCCCTCTCGACTATCTTTATTTAACCATTCTTCTAATTTATCAATGTATAGTCCAAATAAAGTTGGTGAAAGTGGGCAGCCCTGTTTGACGCCTATATCGTTGTCAAAACACTATGACATTCCATCACTAATTCTGATTTTAGCCTTTACTTGCTCATATAATCTATGGGTAGCCACTCTAATCTCATTCGAAACTCTCAGCTCCTTCATCCTATTCCAAAGTTTATCATGGGGGACTGTGTCAAAGGCTTTTTTGAAGTTGATAAAGTAGCAAAAGGCCTTGTCTCCCTGAGTGTTCCATATTTTTTCAATCAAGAACCTAAGTGTAACTCCATGATCAATAGTAGAGTGCTTTAGTCTAAATATAGCTTGGCCCTTAGCTCTTTTTCCTAATTTTTCTGCCCACCTACTGATTTTGCATTCTATCATGCTTCCAAAGAGTTTACCAAGAAGGGGATTACCCATGATAGTATGATAATTTAACGGGTTACTGGTATCTTTGCTTTTGAAGATAGGGATAACCACACTAGTCATCCACTCTTTCGAGAAGCCCTCTTGAATGACCCTATTAAAGATGTGTTTGATACGAGGTGCCAGTACTTCAACACCCCACTTTAAGTACTCTGCTTTCAACCCATCAATATCCTGAACTTTCCCACTTGCTAATTGTTTTATGCCTTAACTAACGTCTTTGGTGTTGAAAATTTTTGTATTCACATAGATTATTGGGGGTTTATATTTATCTTGGTCCCTCTCATATAGCAACTTCACATACTCAAGCCATTGGTTTCCGGTGATATTGTTTTATGTTTGTTTCTTCTTTTGGCGTAGCTCTTTCCAAAAGCTTTTAGGGTTCTTTTTTTTTAGGGCAATCAGCTCTATTCTTCTGTTGTTTACATACTTCTCTTTCTTATTTCATAGCATCTTTGCGTACTCCTTATGTTCTTTGTCCATACCTCTCTTTCGCAAATTTATTTTTGCTATCTTGCATTCCTTGTCGAACCATGGGTTTGATGGGAAATTATTTCTTGTTCCTCTCTTGGGTCTATCTCTCTTACAACAATTTAAGGCCTTATGCATTAGTCGAACAGGCATGTTCTCTCTGAGACACTGATTCTTTATGTTAGTTGTTTTTTCTTCGTGATCTCTGAGCAATTGTTTGATTGCGGCTTTAAAGATTTCTTGATTCACATGGTTTAGAAGGATTTTACCTTGGGGAGTATCCTTCTTTTGGCTAAAGTGGACTTGTTCTTCCAGTTGTATCCCTATGAGAATGTGAACTTTAATATGAATTGGATTATGGTCTGATTTCAGCTCTAGTACATTGTCCCCAATCATAACCTCCATCAACTTTGAGGTGTAGCTTTGTGAACAAATGACATAGTCTACTACACTTTGGCCATTATATGTTTTGCATGTGTTTTTCCCTGACTCAGGCCATGCTCTCATACCGTTGCAGATGATCATGTTGTAAGAGCTATAAAGCCCTAAGAGTTTAGTGCCGAAGAGACTGCACCTTTGCTATCTTGTGAGACCTTGCCCCAAAGTTGGTCGTTCTCTTCCTCTAACCATAGGAGGTTATATTTCTCTATGTTGTGGTTTTTCAAATTGAGAGCTTGATTGTTTTCAGTTCTTTCATTAAAGTCTCCAATTAGTACCATTTCTCCCATGTTACTAAAAATAGAAATGTCATTTTTTAGAGCTGCAAATGGATCTTCACAGTATAGATTCCTTTTCTTATAAAATTTTGATCCCTTTGGGTTAAAGTAGCATGCTGCCATCCTCGTTGTGACTTGATTTTATATAATTTTAAACCATATGACTGCTTGTTTAGATATTTTTTCTCCACTTTTATGAAACTGTTCCATTCCTCTTTAATTAGGACTGCAACTCCACCGTGTCCCTTGCCATTATCAGTTCTTTAATTCCACACTGACATCTTTTTATACTCTTCAAAATTTGGAATCCTGCACCCATCATGTTCATGAGTCTCGATAAGGATGATGACATTCTTTCCCTCTGCTATGGTCCCCAATCCAGGTCCTCTTCTCCATGGATATCCTCTGCAGTTCCAACTTACTACTATTAGATACTCCTGGGGGGCCCCAAATTCCTATTTCTTATGTGACGTTCTATCATCTATTTGAACTCTGCCATTTTGTAGCCAAGCCCATCTTCCTGCATCCTTTTCCACCTTTACTTTCTCCCACTCTTTCCTCCTTTCTTCCTATTGTTTTATAGTAAGGTCCTCATCAATGTAAATTTTCTTGCCTTTACGGAATCTTTTATTCCTTACCATCCTATTTTTGTCTTCTATGTTCTTCAAGGTGACTCTCACATGTCTGTTTTTGCCTCCTCCTATCCATCTTCCTATCTTATTTGCTTGTTGTTTGACTCCTGTCTATTGAATTTCATCATTAAGAAAGTCTCTTGTCAACTCTTTCGTGAATTCCTTCTCACCATAATCTTTTAGTCTTTTTATAATGATATTGACAACCCTGTCATTTCTATCCTTCTCTTCTTTTATCTGATTTATGACTTGTTTTTCTATGAGTTCTCTTTGTGTGTTTGAAGGTCCTTTCACCACTTGAGACCAGGATTTAGCCTCATCTATTTGTTCTCTTAGCTATTTTTCTCTTATCTCCATGCTGGCCATCACTGGTTGGATCTCTTTTAGGTGATAGTCCTTGATTCCTTCCACCACTTGTATCTTATTTTCCTCTTCTATTTTTCTTTGGTCTAGTAGCTTCCTTATTTCTCTCAGCTCTAACTCACCTCTTGCCTTGAAATGTTGAAGCTTATTTACTTGCTCTTTAAGCATCTCATTTTCCCTGATTAGTATTCTCTTAGCTTCTATTACTTCATTCCACTTGTTATCCTCAACTTGGCTTCTTTTCTTGAGGGACTGGAGTCTTTTTTTTCAGGATCATTAGCTCGCTGACATACAATTCTAATGACCATGTTAGTGGTGTTGTATTAGGACTATAGGTATCATTGTGATTACGACTACCTTCAGTCCTACCTCGTACTCTACTGGTTGATTTATGTCTACAGTTTTCTTGGTGTCTTCACTTAATTGAGACACTGGGTTCTCCTTTGCCTTTCCTTTATCTTGTTTAGTTTTCTCTCCTCGTGTTTGTTGATTTCCTATTGTGCTTCCCAAGGCCCTGATTGCACTTTTGGGATAGATGGTTGTGAAATTTCCCTTTCTTGCAAGCTTCCAGATTCTATTTTTTATGTGCCTTAATATCCCATTGTATTGCTTTGCATTGACAAAGATGCATTGTTCTCCTATTCTTGAAGTGTTGGCATGAGGGTGCCCTACCGCGTAAACCCAAGCATCCCTAGTTGCTCTTATCTGAGAAAAAATGCTAGAATAAAGGAGGTTTCTAGAGGGATCAATGGGGAAGTGCGATGAGAGATTAAATGGTATAATACACCCCCTCTAGGTTAACTTCTCCATCATAGATCTCTGGATGTCCCTACCTCCCCAAATCTGTGTTATTGTTTCCTTATTCTCTGTGTTACCTCTCGGCGAGGTTGAAATTTCTGTCTGCACAGAGCTATTTAAAGTTTCGAGCCTCTCTCTAACTTCCATTAGGCTTCTTGATTCTGCTGGGGCAATGTTATACCCTGTGATCTCTATCATACGGCTCCACCCTTGTTTTGAAGCTTAGCTTTCCCTAAGAAGGACCCCACCACAACCTGTCAATAGTTCTTTCTTTGCCAGTTGGATTGCAAGGAAACCCAAAAAAAAAAAAGCAAAACTTAAGTGGCTAAATTCACCGCCGTTGCACAAGAAGAAAAATGAAAAAAAAAGAAGAAGAAAAAAGAGAGAGAGAGAAAAGCGAAAAGCTTAAGCGGCTAAATTTACTGCCGTTGAACCCGAGGGAGATTTTGAAAAAAAAACAACAACAACATGCGTGTAGGAGCGGCAAAAAGTGCCGACGAAGCAGGGGTTTTGGTTTTTGGTGTCCAAGCGGCAGAATTAGCCGCTACTGCATTCACAGTGAGGAGGAGACGCAGAAATAACAAACGCGATTCCTACTCGTAAGCCAAAAAGCACTAAGCTTGATTAAAAATACCTTAAAGATTGGTCTACCGGGGTCCCAGCAGATGTTTCAAGAACTTTTCCCAGCCATCTCGGCCCGAGCTTTTACGTCGCCATTGGAAGTCGGGCTTGGGGCAGCAACGCCATGCAACATATCTCCGCTCTGGTCGTGCCGTGCAAGCTGTATCTGAACGATGCCCTGCTATCTAAGATCGGTTTTCACTTCACCCGTCGGATCATCTCCTCCAATCAGATGCTAGTCGTCGGATCCTTCAAGCAAACAGCCATCTATCTAGTTGTCGGAAGTGAAGGGAAGAAGATTAATGCAAACGATTCTGCTCACTATGAATGCAAACGTTTCTGCGCGCGTGAACCCTGCCTTCATTCAAACGTTTCTGCCAGCGTGAACCTTGAGTTGTCTAAACTGTCGTTCACCGTTTCTGGTATGAGTGTGTCCGCCGTCCAAGCTGCGAAACTGCGTCCGCCGTCCCAGCGCCGTCCAGTCCAATGCCCATCAAACATGCAATTGGAAAACCATTTTGTTTTTTTGGTCCAATTCACTTGGCGTGAGTATAGACTTTCAACGTATATATGGTCCACGATGGCAGGGAGTGAGTTGGACGAACGTGTGGTTAGGTAACATATAATACGGAATTTTAAATTACTTATTATTTAAATTACTTTTCGGTCGTACCTGTTGAAATAAGATATCATAATCAGTGTGAAAATATTCAAATCTTTGTTTTTGTATAGAAAAGTTTTATTGATTATGAAAGGAGACTAATTTTAAATGAGTTTGGTCAAATTTGTGATATGGAAGAGTTTTTTTTCAAAAGGAAAACCGTTTGTATGATTGAAAATTTTAAAATATAAAAAATATGATGAAAGAATATTAATTTTTTTTATAAAATTTGAAAAAAATCTCAAAAATGATTTCGAATTCTTATTTATTATTTTAAATATAATATAAATTATTTTGTTAATTAATTTTTTTATAAATAGTTTAGACAAACCATTATTCCTTAAGGTATTGTTATAGTAAAAAGGTGATTTTGATGTTATTGTTGTGTGTAAAAATATTGTGATTGCTATAAGACTTATTTTAACATAACTCTATTTTAAAGAAATATTTGGATATCAAAGAAAATAATATTTAAACTGGCTTATTTTATAAGATTAAAGAATATTTGAATATTTTTGGAAAATTTGAAAATACTATTAAAATATTTAATAATTTTAAAAAAATAGTAAAAAATATTGCTAGGTTTTTTAACACAAAATATATTCACACATGTATTCCTTAATAAAATTCATGTATGGGAAGATTTATAATACTTTTAGAATTATTTTTCAAAAAATCAATAAATGTTCCATAATAGTAATTTTTTGTGATGCACTAACAAGGCTTGAGGGGTCCTTTCATAATAAAAAATACCAAAAAAGATCAGATAAAAGACTAATTACAATAAGTAAGAAACCTGGGTCAAACAAAACATGAAAACCTACAAAAATACAATATTTTACGAACATCACACAAAGATCCCATAAAGATTAATAATCTCCCAAAGATCCAAAAACAACCCAAAGACTATGAAACCCCAAACCATACTTTTAATATAAACACCAATAAATAAAAATCTAAATTCACATCACTTCACTATCTCTTAGTGCCAAGTTATTATTTCCCTTCTTTCCCTGTGAAAAAGAGGAGTCCTTGTCATCCATTGCAAACCCTCAACTATGGAGTTCAAAACATCAAGCTCCAATACTTTTTCTTGTCATTCTTCCTATTTGCTTTGGAGGCCCACAATTGGCTTTAGTTTGTCAATATTTTGTTTGGGATATGGTGTGAATTTTTGTGATACCCAAACCCTCCTCATCCCCTTCTTTTTGAGGAAGCCTCATCAATATCTTTCTATTCCTCTAGGCTTTTCAAACTAGTTGTGTGTGCTAACCCTCATGTTCATCTTGCTGGGACAATGATTCTTCAAAATCTTGGGAAGCTTCCTTTTGAAAAAAATCCCTATCAATCCCTACTTCCAAGCCCCTTGATTATGTTGATCCAATCTCCCAATGTTCTTCACAATTATGTGCTGTTACACCCTTCAATAAAAAAATAGGTGCTCCGTCATTTATGCAAGTATCATTGCCTAAATCCTCGCTAAGATTGTTCAGTTTTGATTTGACCTATTTGGAAGCCAAAGAGGATAAGGCCTTAGAGTTCATAACTATAATCCTTTCTTTCAGGATCCATTTCTAGAAAACTACACCTAATTGCTATTTCACTTTAGTGAGGGAACAAGCTTCTATCTTATGCCTTCACTTGTTACATGCAAAGTACCTCGCAAAAATCCCTTTGAAATACATATGTTAAAATCACTACCCATTCTGTGAAGATGGTTTAAAAGAAGTGAAAACATGATGGGAAGGATCTAAAAAAATGCAAGCACTGGCATAATTTGATTCCCCTCCATTCACCATTGTATCAGTCTTGAAAAATAGCCCACCATCTCTACTAGTAGTTTAACCAAACCATGATTTATTAATGCCAAAGGAAGGTTATTCAATAGAATCCATATGGGAACATTATCAATCTTATTTATTGTGGGATCCAAAAAGACTTCCACAGGTAAATAATTGCCCTGTATCTACCATGGAACCAAGGACCATTAAATCACACAAAATTGTGATCTTCCTTGGACAAAAACATAATTAGCAAAAATTTGTTTTAAGTGTAACTACACTAGGGCACCCAATGTTCTTCCAAATGATTCCCATGTAGCTATAAATTTATGATAATATTAGCTTCTTGCCCAAAAATATTATCATAAAAGAACAACCCTCCATTTTTTCAATTAATTTGTCCACATCATTTTCCAAAAGATTCAAATCCACTACCTCTTTTGCCATCCAAAGTGAGATATCACCAAAGAAGAATTCAGCTCTCCATCATTCTCTATCTAAATCAAAACACGAGAATTCCATTGTCATTCACCCTCCCCAGTTTCTTGTATTATGGACTCCATGTTGTCTACACCTAAACCCTCCACCATTCTACTACTCTCCTATTGGTATTTGGGAAAATTTCTCTCGCAAATTTATAGTTGGCTGTCTATTATCTCACATGTGCACTACATATGAAGCATTACAACGAAACTGGAACTCAATCAAAAGATCCTCTTTCTCACACAACAATTCACATAGCCACACGTTTCACATCTTCCATCGAGAGATCTATTACACGATTTGGTAGCTTGGCATCCCAAAAACATATTTATTTTAAAAGTTTCCCAAGCTTGCTTTGTGTATTTCACCTCATGCCAACTCTTAGCATATAACTACTAATCAAGCAAAATTAGTTAAGAAACCATGTTAGGAGACGCTCCCAACTAGTGATAACAACGATGCAGAGCTTGGATTTGCACGCCCTGAAATCTACACTAAGCCTTTGGTGGGATCTGTACTAATTACATGAGGTGAAATTAAATAATCTGTGGTTCAATTGTGAATTTATCTTATGGTAAAATTTATGTAGAAACAGATTTAATACGCAGTGGCTTTATCGTAAAATTTCTTGGAAAACGGATAGAATTGTTATTAATATCCAATGTTCTTGTGGGAGATAATCTAAGTAACTCCAGGACATATTTAACAGAGATTTGCTATGCGGGATGATAAGTTAAAGTCTTGCATATTTAGCATTTATATAATATATATAGTGTTTCATCTCACTGACAACCTAATCTCAGCTGGTCGTCATTAATGGTCGAAACTGCTGCTGCTCCGCTGGAGATTTGGTTATTATAAAATAACAAAAAGTTCGATTTAGTCTTTGTAGAGAAAAGTGTCTGCACAGAACCCGACAGGGTCACATTCTTTGCAAAAAGAAGCGGTCATCATCTTCTATCATATGTAAAGAATCCGATTGCACCCACCTGTACATGGAAATTTCAATTTTGAGACCATTTGCATTCCTTGTGAGCCTGTAACTTGTTTGAAATGCCAAAGATGGATCACGGAGCGCTGGAAGAAGACACAGATACATTGGTAAAGTTGATAATCATTCATTCCAATCATTATATTCCAAATGCTATAGAATTTCAAAGCGCTGCTAGAAAATGAGATTCAGACCAGAATTGTAGTGTTTTGTATCTTTCTTGCTCTATAAGGTATTTTTATGCCGCCAATTTGTGAGCAGAGGTCTGTGTAAGCCGAGGGATGTTGGAATTCACAAACGTTATAGAAAAAAACTGAATAGGCAATTCAAATTGGTTCATAGATTCAAGTGCGTAGAGGGACCACATTTTGTGATTGCCTCTGCCAGTTTCAAAGAGCGTTTACTGGTGAACTGGCTAGGATTTCTGTGAACTGAGGGCTTTAAGTCAAAATGGTGTTTTGTTACACGACATCAAAGGCTCTTAAAAGTATCCTGATTTCCCTTCTAAAATTGTTTAATACCTGTTTGCAATTGCAGAGCTCCACAGGGACTTGGTAAACCGTACCCCTTGTTTTACAAGTGGATTATAAAGAAGTTAGTATTTAATTTTATCATTTGAAATTGATCCTTGATGCATAGTTAATAAATTAATTTACATAATAATATATGATGGCCCTATTTTAAAACATGCAATTGAAGCCCAAATCTAAAATACATCTCACTGTTGGGAATGTTTCTATTTTACAGAATATAACACCCATATAATAAGATTACATTCTTTTCAGAAAAGTATTCTGTAGTCACTTTGGATGTTTACATTTTTCATCTTTACAAATGTGGTACATTATCCATGCACTGTCTTTATGATTGCAAGTGTGAATAAAAAGCAAGAGGAAACAATCAGTAATTATTTGCTAAGAATAATAGAAATAAATAATAAGGTAAAAATGAATCGGCAGCATTTTAATAGGAGCATTTAAATGAGAGATAAAGATAAGAGAAATATATTAATGTTTAATAAATGATTACAAAAGTAGGTCAAAGGGATTGTAGAGTACAAAAGTATCAGATTAAAGTGGGAAGATTAAATGGTTTCTCAAAGAGAAAATAAAACTGAAAGAGAAAAAAAACAACAAGTAGTGGGAGTAGCCAGAAGAGAAAGAAGCCAAGAACAACCCGCAGCCAACAACTTTAGCCAAACAGAGAGTTGGAAAATACAAAATGAGAGAAAAATCAGGGAAAGAGGTCCATCAAAAAGTGGATCCAACTCCCCTAACATCTAAGGCCATCATGAAAAGATCAAAAATGTATGGACAACCAATGGAAGAGATGGACAGAAAGTAAGAAAATATAAAATGAAGAAAATTTGATTAGTGAATATAATTAAGAAAATAAAAAATTTATCTAATAAAATTAGAGGAGATGGACAGAAAGTCACAAGATCAAACAACAATAAAGTTAATTATCTAAATATAAAAAATAAGACCAAAGAAATGCAGCCAAAAAACTTCATCAAAGTAAAGCATAAACTAAACATACAAAATTGATTCCCAAAATAGTCAGGGGTGCATGAAATAAGTACCACCATGGAACTAACACAAGGAATGTGGGAAAGCTCTGTTGCTCAAAGCCTAAGTCATTATCTTCTAAAACATTTTTCAAGTATTAACCCAAGTTCAATACCCATAAAATATCGATAAAGATTGAACTTCAAATAGAATCGAAAGCTTCTTCAATCACCACAAATACAAATTATCCAAAAATCCAAAATAAAGAGAAAATCTTTAAACTACCACAAATCTTTTGACACTTTAGACACTAGTTTCTTTAATGATAAGAATGAATTAAATGTTATTATTGAACTCTGATATATTATATAATAAATTAATTTAGAAGTATGTATTATGAATATAGTTAAAATATACATTATATAAAATTAGTATTTAAAATATGTTTAATCGTATTTATTTAAATGTTATATTATTTAACTAGCTATAATTTAAGTCAAACACACACACACACACACACACACACACACATATTAAAATAACAAATTTAAATACATGTCTAACAAAATAGGTAAGGAGTCTTTAACTATAAAAATTTGTGACACTTTGACATTTGATATAATAGATTTGAGATATACCTTTGGTTTAGCTATTCGACGATGAATAGGATAATGTAAAATTCATCTCAAAATTAAATAACACTATTTGTAAATAAAATATTTCAAGAATTATCCATTTTAATAAATGAATTAAAAGAGCGTGACCTATGGATAATATCCTTCATTTCTTATTTTGAATATTTTGGATTGTTTGATGCGATATATGACTACATTACTAGGCACATGTTTTTATTGAGAAAAGTCTTGTGTAAAATTAATTGATGTATTACATTAAATTAGAAAACCAACTATATTATTTATCTTATGTGTAAGTGGCATAAATTGCCCAGTCCTAAATGCATTTATTTATGTGAAAAAAAAATGAATGAAGCTCTCAGTTTAGTTGGATAAAAAGACAAACCTCGCATAATGGAACATGCAACACATTAATCCCACTAAAATTTTAATGTTCTATCATAAAATTAGAAAAGGTGAAAAGTGGAAGGAAGTTAAAATATGGGTGTGTGTGGTGAAGATTTTATAGCATCCTTGCCAAAGAAAACCAGAAATTTTAGCATTTTTTTTTTTTTAAAGAGTTATTATTTCATATCATAGAGACTAACATTGGTTATGATGATAAAATTAAAAAAATTCAATTGAGTTCAATTTTAATATAATTATTAGTATATAGAGTTGATAATTAAAAATAATAATGAAATTTAATGAGAAATAGAGGACAAAAATGAGAATAGTAATTTACAAAACGTCACAAAAGATAAGGTGGAGATCAGGTAAGGCATTAACCAATAATTTTTTCTACAATATTATAAGAGTATATTTTGATTTATGTAATGAGATTTATAGGTCAAAATGTGTTTCAAAATATATATTATTGATTATGACAAGCTTTTCTAAAAAATGGTAGCATTTTATTTGGTCAAAGGTTTATGATATTCATTGGTAACTTTGGATGTTTGTTTTAAATAATTGATAAACCTTAATATGCAAGCATGATATAAAAAAAAATTATGGAAAAAAACATACTTTTCATTACATTAAATAATGTTTTCAGAAAACAAGGTGAAAGTGAGGAACAACAATAATTTCGTTATCTTCAAAAAGAATTGAGAGACACTTATCTAATCTTTAAAGATCTATGAATGTTGATGACTAGAATCAATGGTTCATTTTAAATAGTTGAAATAAATAGTTTAATAAACATTTGTATTTATTTGCATCAAATGACCATTTACATAAATATATAAAAAATAGTTATCATTTCAATAATATATTTAATATAAATATATTCTGTTATATAAAATAATATATTAAAAAAATCATGCAAATATGTTTTCATTAAAAAACAAATATTTATTTTTATTCTATGTAACAATAAGTACTAATAACCCATATTCTTAAATACATATCTATTAAGAGTTATATATATATATATATATATATATATATATATATATATATATATATATATATATATATATATATATATATAAATATATAAATAGGTACCTTCAAATTAATCTCACAAAATTTAACAAATGTTCAAAATATCTGAATTGATTTATATTATATTATAGTTTATACATGCTATTATTGTCATCTTTTGGAAGCATAATATTTTATTATATTTTCTTAAGATTTTTCATCTTTTGATGGTGTATGGCCTTTGACTTTTCACTTTCTTAAAGATGTGTCATATTTACTGCGGTGGACCCATTCAATGATTGGGGTGTTATATAAATCCACCTCTTTTTCATAATATAAGGTTTGTATTTTAAAATTTGCATTTATTATATTAATTTAAAATATGATTTTTCTAATCAATTTTATATATTAGTAATAAATGGTATCAATTTAGTTATAATGGTGTTTGTTCAATTCCAACAAATAAAGTTTATATATTTTAATATATGTATATATTTAATAAATTAATATATTTAAACATATATATTTATATAATATATGTTCAATTATTTGAAAGTGTTTCGTATATTTAAGAATATGTAAATAAAATATGTATGTTCTATTGATTGAAAACATATATGTATATCGAAGGCCTTTTATAAAATAAATATAATTACATTGACCAAATTTAAAGACTTTCCTCTTGTTCAAGATATGTGATACCATGGAAAGGGTTTGGGCTCCCATTTCGAGATTGAAAAAAATTAGCTACAAGTAAAAAATGAATATTTCTTATAAAATAGGAGCCCTAAATTTTTAGGCAACAAACTTCAACAGCTGAGGGGGAGGCACTCCCTCACTAGTTTAGGGATTTTTGTCCATATGACATATTTTTTCCATGATTTACAATTTGAATTGTATTTTTTATGAAATAAATATAATTACATTGACTAAATTTAAAGACTTTCCTCTTGTTCAAGATTTGTGATACCATGGAAAGGGTTTGGGCTCTTATTTCGAGATTGAGACAATTTAGCTACAAGTAAAAAATGAATATTTTTTATAAAATAGGAGCCCTAAAATTTTAGGCAATAAACTTCAACAGCTGAGGGGGAGGCACTCCCTCACTAGTTTAGGGATTTTTGTCCATATGACACATTTTTTTCATGAATTACAATTTGAATTCTATATATATATATATATATATATATATATATATATATATATATATATATATATATATATATATATACCACTCTATATATAATAGTATGATATTTTTACATATTAAGTATTAATTATTAAATAAATATTAATTAATATTTGTTATAAATTTTTAGTATATTAACAATTAATTATACTATATATATATATATATATATATATATATATATATATTATAATTAATTGTTAATATACTAAAAATTTATAACAAATATTAATTAATATTTATTTAATAATTAATACTTAATATGTAAAAATATCATACTATTATATATAGAGTGGTAAGAGGGATTTTGTATAGCAAGAGTGTAAATCGGTAATTAAACATCACTCAAAACCCATGACTACTAACTTATCATTGTTTCTCACCATTATCCCCTGGCTCACCTTTAAATATTTCACCATTTTCATGATATATTAGAATGTATTTGGATGTCAAAATAAGTTCATGTAAAATAATTATGGGAGCAAACTAACCGTGATCTAAATCACCATAAAATGGTTTAATCTATGATTGCATGCATTATTAATGGACACGGGTATAGAAAATCCTTCAACACTTTTTGAAAAGATTGGATTAATGGGATTAATACCTCTAATGGACATTTAAGGGATGACATAGTATAAGGAGGTCTTCAAGTTTAACTAATATATTGAGGGTATGGATTTTATATTGTTGCTTTCATTAAAGTTGAAGTGAATATGCATAAGGGCACATCACAATGATACAATGTTGATGTTGTGGTAGAGGATTCACAGTTTGAGAGAAAAGGTGGTCAATTAGCAATCATTCCAAGGTGGCAAGGAGAGTTGTTAGGTGTAATTCACATGTAGTAGTGATGCTCACATTGTACACTTAAAAGGTGAATATATTCCAAAAATGTAAATAAGCCACTTACCAAATAAAATCATGAAAACTAAATACATTGGCTACAATATTAGCTTTGCCCAAGATATATCCTCTATTATTAGGCACCTACCACATCAAGTTCAAAACTTGGACATCCTAGTGTTAAGAAAACTTGGATCAAAAAATAGATCATATGCTTCCTTTGTAAGTAGATTATGTGTCATACAAGGCCTACATTACAAACTACAACAAGATCCTTATTATGTAGTGTCCAACTTGACCATGAAACACTTCATACCTTTCCATCTGAACCTATTGATATCTCCTTCAACCTTCATCACACCATTATGAATTTCCATTTACAAAAATCAACAATCCATATTTGAATGACAATGCAAATGTAGCTAAACACCTACACTATCATTAAATGCCATCTTTCCTTGCTTCCCTTCAAAATAAATGAGCCAATGATGTGGTGACATCATGGAGACCCATACTTGGGGAATAAATTAAATAGTATAACCAAAGCTCTGAAACATAGTTTCCATCCATAGGATCCACATGACAACTTAACAACAAATTGAAGAAACAAAGGGGTAGTCAAAAACACATAAAAAAGCAAATTAGGAGTTCCCAACCTTTCTAAAATGTCAATATGAAGTGTTAATTATCCATATCTAAGGACCAAACATGATTATCCACGAGTATAGTTGGAGTCCAAGAGTCACACTTTCCCAGGGTGTTAGTATGGAATGCCATTTTCCTAAACCTAAGAGCCAACCACTAGCAGACACATTTACATTTGTAGTCCTAAAATCCCAATCTTTCTTGGTGTGTGTATCCTACTTTATAGGATTATTGGTGTTGGAAGCCAATCATGTTTGTACACAAATGCCTTTGGAATTTTATGACCATTTTTACCATGTTAATATTGAGAGTTTTATGTCATGTGAAAGTATGAGAGAAACTTGAGGTTACTCTTTTCTCCTCCGAACATTAATCTCTTAAGAAATATGTGTGTCAAAAGGATTTCTTCCTTGTCAATAATGATTCATTTGTTGAAAACTAGAGAACCTGTGAGTGGTAGTGTTTGACTACATTTTTGTTACATAAATAATAAAAAAAATACACTCCCAAACAAAAAGGGATCCCCCACTCTATTTTCTATGTTTTATTCATGCTAGAGTATCCCTAGAATAGAAACTGGCCTTGGCTAGCAGTATGGAATCAAACAAGAAAATAATCATTTCGTCCATCAAGGTGTCTCTAAGGATTGAACTAGATCTAAAAGGTATATATTTGACCTAGGTTTCCAAGAGAGAACAACAAGTAATAGGATGATCATATGGGGATGGGTGCCTCACCTGGTGATTCTTTCCCATCTAGTTGTGAGTTATTGAATGTAATGAGACTACTTTTTTTATTGAATGAAAAGAGGCATATATATACAAAGAGTAAAATCAGTTAACAAAACTGTAATCATGTAACCACTATGAAAAGATGTATAATGACTAAACCTAATCACCTACCCTACATCCTAATCATCTAACCGAATATAATATATCGTTACACTAAATAATATAATATTTAAATTACACTAAAAATCCCCCTTTTATTACATTGTTTTTACAAACATCATATTTCCTAATAGTGGTCCCCCCATTATTTCAAACACTATAAAAAGTTTTTTTACACTCTCTGTGTAGCCCGCTCACTTTTTGAGGTGGCATGCCATCTTTGTGGCTTCATGGTCTTGGTGGCACCTTGGTTTTTTTCTTGAAAGATTACCACAAACCAGGTAAGTGATAGGAGTACATGTCTCCCCTAGCACCTTAATTTGTGGTTTCTTGGATTACCACAAACCCATATGGTTTTTTTTTGCAGGTTGACCATGAACCTAGAGATGGTAGGAGGTCTTGACTATTTTATATACTTTGGTGGTTTCTCAAATTTTCACAAACCCTTTTCCAAGAACCAAGCACTACTTGAGTGCTTTTGCTCCCCACATCGTTCTTTTTGAGGAACAAACTAAAAAGTAATGCTTAGTATTTTTATTGAAAAATAGAAACATAAAACAAACACACTAAAAATTGTCACCATAGCAATGATGTGACCCCATAATAAGAAACTAATGAGAGAACACTAATTGTCCTCCAACCTTAGTGTATCCTCTAGCCTCCATTTAATGAAGCTACTTCACTCAACTAATGAAGATTTAAAGCTCATATGCATGTCATTTTTAAGGATAAAACTCTCCCATTGACACATGTGACTCATGTTGTTTTGTAGGATAATAAGAAACTGATGAGAGAACACTAATTGTCCTCCAACCTCAGTGTATCCTCTAGCCTCCATTTAATGAAGCTACTTCACTCAACTAATGAATATTTAAAGCTCATATGCATGTCATTTTTAAGGATAAAACTCTCCCATTGACACATGTGACTCATGTTGTTTTGTACGATAGAACTCTCCCACTAACACATACGACTCAAGATGGCGGGTTTTCCTAATAATTCATCCATACAAAATATTTTTGACTTTGACAATATCATCAATAAACCTAAAACAAAATATTGATACTTTTTATAACTTAACTCTTTTGTGACATTTATGATTTTCACTAACGGTGTTTTGGACTAATAAAAACATTTAACACTTTAAATAATTTTTTATTTTAATATGAATCTTGACTTTTAAGGGTGAAAAAATAAATTAAAATTTTAAAAATAATCCAATTAAAAATTGGACTAAAACCTCAAACCTTAAAAAAAAACCATATGACTCAAAGCCAATTGATTAACATAAAACAAGAACCTAAGTAAGCTTGGTTCGAGAAGCTGCTTGCATGTACGATAATATGAGAAGCTTCCTTTGATAATGTCGTGGTTTGGCATAGGTTTCTTGATGGCTATGATAATACATGGCATAATAATGGATGTCATTCCTCAAGATTTGATGGTAAGGAAGATGAATACAGTGAACAACAAGAGCGATAGAATTGAGGTTGTGACCATTGAAGTAGGTGGTGTTGATGTTGAAGGATCAACTTTGGGCTACCACTTCTAGCCCAACATCTTGGACTTTTGGTGGAGGTCGACAAGGAGATTGAAGTGATGTGTCTCTTTCTCAATAGGGAGATTGAAGAGATGTGTCTCTTTCCTCTCACTTGTATATATAATGATTCCTCATTGTTAAAGATAGAGATATATTCAATCACAAGTATAATTTATAAAGAAAGAGAAGACTTATAAAGAGTAAATCAGATTTATCTTTTTGTGTTCATTATTCATTGTGTTGCAATTTTTTATTGGTTCAATTCTAATCATAAATCTAACTTGGTATCAGAGCGGGTTTGAAGAATATCGTGATCAAACTTGTCATTGTAGCAATACTCTCTATTGTTCTTTATATCTCTTGTCTATCCCTATTTTAGTCAAGATGGTGAACAGTCTTAAAATTGAGGATAGACTCAAAGGAGCATCCAACTTCACCTCATGGAGGTTTAGATTCATGCTCACCATGGAAGAAAATGACTTGGATGAGTTTGTGGAAACCAAAGTTCCTGAACCATTGGAGGAAGAAGAGAAGTTGCAGTGGAAAAAGAAAGACATCAAGGCAATGAAGATATTGGTTGACTCTATTAAAGATTATATTGTTTTGATTGTCTCCAATTTGAAGATGGCAAGGGACATGTTTAAAACCTTGGAGGAGATATATGAAATCAACAACACCAGCTGGGCTCTTGCACTGAAGCAACAACTACATCATGTGAAAATGGTGAAAGGAGAAATAGTTAATGCTTACTTTATAAAGATTTTAGAATTAAGAAATCAGCTCTCTACAATTGGTCATGTAGTTGATGACAAAGACTTGACCATTCTTGCTCTCAATGGCCTTCCTTCATCATGGGAATCCTACAATCAAGGAATTAGTGCAAGATCAAAACTTCCCAAGTTTGATCGATTGAGGGTAGATTGCATTCAAGAAGAGTCTAGATTGGTCACTAGAGCAATTGTTTGAAGCTCTATGAATGAAGACATTCATGTCCTTGCCTCTCAATCATTTAAGAAGAAAAGAAACAATGAGAAGAAAGGATTCTTCAAGAGGAACAGAGATAATGGAAAGGATGGTGCTCCTGCTTTCAAGAAGAAGAGGGACCTCTCCAAAATTCAATGCTTTAGGTGTGACAAGTATGGTCACATTGCCAAACATTGTCCTTCTATGCCTAAGCAACAAGCCACCATTGAAAATGTTGATGATGCCTCTCCTCAGAAGGAAACGTGTGAATATTTGTTCTATTTGGCATTATCAAGCAATGTACCTACCGATACCAACACTTGGTTGATTGATAGTGGTGCATCTCGACACATCACTGGATTTAAGAAGCATTTATCAAACTTGATGGAGAGAAATTCTAGTGAACAAGTTATCATTGGAGATGATGCTAGTTATTCAGTGAAAGGGATTGGAATCTCTACTCTCCACTTAAAATATAGCATTACTCTAAGGTTAAGTGATTTTCTCTATGTTCCAGGCATCAAACGAGATCTGGTTTCTATTTCAACCTTGGAAGACAAGGGTTATCAAGTTGCCTTCTCCGAAGGCAAAGTTCTTGTGTAGATGAAGAATTCTAACTTCAAAACTACTCGAATAATTAGAGTTAGACATGAGAGCCTCTATAGGCTAATCACTTGTCCACTTCAGGCATTAGTACATGATTCTTCAAGCTTGTGTTATCTTTGGCATAGAAGATTGGCTCACCTACACTTTTGAGCTCTACCTATCATGGAGAAGATGGTCACGAGTCTTCCAAAATTCAACCAGGAGCATGAAGGTCCCTGCAAAGGTTGTGCCATGGGTAAGAATAATAAAAGACCATTTTATATTAGAGAAAGAAGATCTAAATGTATTCTAGATCTCATTCATTCTGATTTACGTGATCTAATGTCTGTTGCTTCTTTGAGTGGTTTCTTGTATTACATTATTTTTATTGATGACCACTCTAGAAAGACTAGGATTTATTTCTTGAAATCTAAAGAGTCTAAAGAAGTACTTGAGAGGTTCAAAGAGTTTAAAGCTCAAGTAGAGAACTTATCTGGGAAGAGGATCAAAGTTCTGAGATCTGATAATGGAGGGGAGTACACCTCTAATGAATTCTATAACTTTTGTATTGAAATAGGGATTAAGAGGGAGTTTTGTGTTCCTTATAACACTCAACAGAATGGTGTAGCAAAAAGGAAGAACAGATATATTGTAGAAGCTGCCAAAGCTATGATTCATGACCAAGATCTGCAAATATTCCTTTGGGCTGAAGCATCTAAGATAGTTGTTTATGTTCAGAATAGAAGCCCTCACCACATTTTAGAGAACATGACTCCTGAAGAAGCTTTCACAGGGGTGAAGTCAGAAGTAAGTAAATTGAGGATCTTTGGTTGTCCAGTGTATTTTCACATACCAAAAGATAAAAGGACTAAGTTGAATTCTTCTGGCAAGAAGGGAATATTTGTAGGCTATAGTGAAACTTCAAAAGCCTATAGAATTTACATTCTAGGTCAAAAGTTGATTGATATTGGTAGGGATGTTACATTTGAAAAGGATGTTGCATTCAAAAGATCTAAGAGCATTCATATGGAGATAGATAATGAAGACCAAGAGTCTCCTCAGGATATGAAAGTTGACTATACTCCTGAGATTCAGAGGGAGGTTTTTGATTCAAAAGAAGATGATGTTCCAGTTAAGCCTTTGGAACCAATTGATTGACCTAGTGACATTGTTATAGTATGAAAATGACCTCGATGGACTCAAGAAAACATGCAAGAGGTAGGAAAATATATAGCTCCCCGAAGATCTCTTAGAGAAAGTAAGAGACCTCATAAGTTCTCAGATTATGTGTTATTAATGAGTCAAATTATTGAGTCTGAGCCTTCTAGTGTTAAGGAAGCTACTAGTCAACAAGTATGGAGAGATATTATGGTTGAAGAGTATCAATCCATCCTCAAGAATGATGTTTGGGATATCGTACCTAGACCTGAAGGAAAATTTGTTGTTTCTTCTAAGTGGCTCTTCAAAATCAAGCATGCAACTAATGGAATCATTGAGAAGTACAAGGCTAGGTTTGTGGCTAGAGGATTCTATTAGAAAGAGGGAGTATATTATGAGGAAACCTTTGCTCCAGTTGCTTATTATACATCCATCAGAACCATCATTGCTATTGCAGCATTTAAAGGATGCAAATTACACCAAATGGATGTGAAGACAACATTTCTAAATGTTATAATCGAGGAAGAGGTATATATTGAGCAACCTAATGGTTTTGAGGTTCATGGTAAGGAGTCTCATGTTTCCAAGCTATACAAGGCTTTGTGTGGCCTTAAGCAGGCTTGTCATGCTTGGTATGAAAGAATTGATCGATACTTGATGAGCTTGGATTTCTCTAAGAATGATGCTGAATCAAACCTATACTTCAAGATAATTAATGGCAAAGCATTAATCTTGGTTCTCTATGTTGATGATCTTCCTATTATCAGAGAAAATCACCTCATTTTCAAATTTAAGGAGTTAGCTTCATAATTTGAAATGAAGGATCTTGATCTCTTACATTACTTCCTTGGTTTAGAAGTATGATAGAAACCAGATGAGATCATTCTAAGTCAAGGGAAGTATTCTATTGACATATTGAAGAGATTTGGTATGATAAATTGTAAACTGATGTCTACATCGATGGAGTCAAATTTGTTGAAGTTAAAAGAGGATGTAGCTAGTTCAGATTTGGTAGATCCTAGCATGTACAGACAAATGATTGGTTCATTGATGTATCTAGTTAATACTAGACCAGATATTTTATATGCAATGAGTGCACTTAGTTAGTTCATGTGTGAACCAAGG
This sequence comes from Torreya grandis, assembly GCA_037957365.1. Lineage (NCBI taxonomy): Eukaryota > Viridiplantae > Streptophyta > Pinopsida > Cupressales > Taxaceae > Torreya > Torreya grandis. The sequence goes on along the minus strand of JARHVA010004639.1, from coordinate 875,933 downwards.
CAAATACATCTAGTTGTAGTGAAGCATATCCTAAGATACTTGCGCGGCAAAGTTGGATATGGCTTGAGATATTCTTCTAGTGTAGAATTAAAACTACATGGATATATTGATTTTGATTGGGCATGATGTGTCTCTGATTGGAAAAGTACCTCTAGATGTTGCTTCAATTTGGGATCTGCTATGATTTCCTAGTGCAGTAGGAAACAATCATTTGTAGCATTGAGTATAGTAGAGGTAGAGCATATTGCAGCTTGTATGGTAGCTCAGGAAGTAGTATGGCTTCGTAAGCTCCTTGTAGGATTGTTTGAACAATCAATGGAGCCTACAATAATTCATTGTGATAACTAGAGCTATGTGAAGATTTCTGTCAATCCAGTGTTTAATGATAGAACCAAGCATGTTGAGATCAAATACCATTATATCAAAGATATGGTATTGACGAAAGCTATTGAGTTGAGGTATATCAGCACTAATGAGTAGATGGCAGACATTCTCACCAAGCCTCTCTTCAAGTTAAAGTTTATGTACTTTTGAGACAAGCTTGGTATAGTGGAGAATATAGCCTTAACTAAGAAATAGTCTCAGTATCAGTAATCCCTTAATAATGAGTTCTTTGTGAGATAAGTTCGAGGTGAAATCCCTTGATAACGAGTTCTTCTCTGTGAGAGAAGTTTGAGGTGAAATCCCTTGATTCCACACTCTAAGAGAGGCATGATGGATGTCATCCATTATGGTTGACATCATGATGAGGTGATATGTCTTATGTAGCTGGAAGTATCCTCCCTAGCTAAGAGGGAGTGTTGATGTTGAAGGAGCAGCTTTAGGCTCCCACTTCCAGCCCAAGGTCTTGGACTTTTGGTGGAGGTCGACAGAAAGATTGAAGTGATGTGTCTCTTTGTCAACAGGGAGATTGAAGAGATGTGTCTCTTTCCTTTCACTTGTATATATAATGATTTCTCATTGTTCAAGATAGAGATATATTCAATCACAAATATAATTTATAAAGAAAGAGCAGACTTATAAAGAATAAATCAAATTTATCTTGTTGTGTTCATTATTCATTGTGTTGCAATTTCTAATTGATTCAATTATGATCATAAATCTAACTGCGGTATAGAATTGTCACACATGTATAGCACCTTGATCACTTATGCTGTCGTGCTTCAATCTTTTGGGGGTCGAGTCTAACGTTTCAAGCAATGCTTCCTTCTATGGCCACCACAATTTATAGGCATCAACTCTTTGATAGTAGGCTTTTGTAGCTCTAAATGCTCTTCAGCTTACTTTTTGACTTCCACGCATTCTCCTTTCCATCACATTTTGCAGGTTTGTTCAGTCTGCTGTGTGTTGAGATCCTCATGCTGCTACAGTCATTGATTCTTCCATGACAAGCGTCTACCAGGCAAACGAATTCACTGATTTCCCTAGGCTCACTCTACAAGCTTTCGCTTCTACGCTTTGCATTTTTTGCGTGACTCTACGCTAACCTATTGAATGACCTCACTCAGGATCTTCATTTCATATTCACAGGCAAAGCAGACTGCAGCTGCCCCTCACAACACTTAGGATCTCATTATGAATCAGTCTGATACCAAATTATTGAGTAGAATGAGACTGCTTATTTTTATTGAATGGAAAGAGGCATATATATATAAAGAATAAAATTGGTTAACAAAATGGTAATCATGTAACCGCTATGCAAAGTTGTATAACGACTACGCCTAATCACCTAACCTGCCACCTAATCATCTAACCGGCTATAACAAATCACCCAACTAAACAATGTAATATTTAAATTACGCTAACATGAGTAACTTCATGATTCACTATGGATGGAATTCTATGGTGGAAAGCAGGACTCTGGGAGTTCCATTGATGATGTGCTTCATGTATGTAGAATATAATTTTATTGTTTATTTCTAAAATGTTATTATTGGATGAGGAGACCTTACTTTTTTATCAGACAATGTCATCTCCTCTCTTCCAAATAAATTAACCTATTTCTCATGTGAGGCAATAGATCACAGGGAAACCACCTCCTCCTCTTTGACATAGATTGTCATAACATCCTCATTCTCTTCATTAAGTTCACAAAGAATGTCTATAGCTTCTGCTTCTTCGAATGTTACACTCACGGTGCATGAAATCTTTAAGAGAAACAGACGAGAAAGACTATTTTTTCCCATCTTATTATAGGACAATAATCCTACAACCTTGGCACTCCGAGATATGACATCCGCTCAACACATTTCGTTCAAAATTCTTAAAGCCTACTCAGCAAAATAATTCGATGCATATCCTAAGACCATAGCATTCAATTTATTCTCCTTCTCTTTGTCATGGATTGAATGGGTTTTTTATTAGGTCGCCTAAAATTTATGAATGAGAAGGCAGCCCAAATCAATGAATGCTAGCTATAGAGATGGTTGTGACTTCATGATGAGATAGCTCAAATAATATAAAAATGAAAAATACAATCATCAACATGTCTATGTGAGGTTTTCTAATTTTTCTTGTCTTTCCATAGACTGCAAAATGTGTGAGGCTAAACAAATCAATAGGTGTTGTGGGAGAAACTCAATAGATGTTTATGATGTATGGTTCACTTGTTTATTTCTAATTACTATCTTCACAAATTAGATATTTTGTTCACAATTTTGAAGTTAGGAAATTTAAAACTAATTTATAACACACACACACAAACACATTACATAATTAATTTTAATATACAACTACGTTATAATATATATATTGTATAATATCATATAATAACTAAAATTTAATATATAAAATATTATACTTATATGGAAAAGCTATACATCAAATTGGAAGATGGTTAACAATTAAATCACACTCATTGATAGTCATATATTGTTAATTTGATTGATTACATATATATCAATATCCTCCTCATTTAACATTGTTTTCTTGCAAGTGCATCACCAACATAGATTAAATATTATTTACATTCCATATTACATTTAGAATTTTTGTAATTGTTCAAAATAGAAATCCATAATAAAGCATATACTAGGGTTTTAAAAATTTACAAAAATTAGAATTAGAAACACCTCTCTCTATTTATTTTTTTGGAAATGAGTATGAAAGAGTGAAAGAGGTGGAAAGGCAAACGTTAATGATGAACATCTATATAGAATTGTAGTGGTGATAACGCTAATGATAAATACTATGCAAATGCAATTTAAGGTGCCTTTCTGATTTACACAAAAATATTTAATGTGTAGTGATTATTTTTTCAGGGTTTTATTGATTGGTGACTCAAAGGTTAGTAAATCTTGCCTTCTCCTTAGATGTGTCGTGCCACTGGATTTGAAACGTGTACCAATTTCAAGCATGTCTACTTCCTCCAATTTTAGATTCATGTGAAGGTTAATATATGTGTTTCTTGTCCAATCCTTCTTGTGCCATTCTCCATACTTGGTTATCTCGATGAAAAAAAAATCTAGGTGTACATAATGATGCATTGAGCTCCATGTTTCCACCCAAAAAAAGGGGAAACTATTTAAGCAATAGACATGAGGATTATATGACAACCAAATCTTCAGGGGATCATTATAAAAATAGAGACAAAAAAAGGGAAGATGAAATTGAAACTTCTCGCATGAACAAGTGGAAAAGAATAAAACTTAAAATACCTAAAAAAATATGACCTTTGTAAAATGCTTGAAATCCATTAATTTTATATAATTTAAATACACTCTTTAAATATGAAATAGCACTAGTCTTTTACACTAGAATGTTTCACCAAACTATATCCTACTATTAGTATATATGTTCAATATATTTTTAAAAAAAATAGTATATGTGTTCAATAAAAAAATGTCAGTGGTATAAAAAATATAAAAGACGAATAATGGTTTTCAAAATTAATGTGCAGCAACAGTTAACAAAGTCAAGATCAATATACATTATTTTAAGATTGACTCCATCACCACAGATTCATTGCACTCGCATAACAAATATCCCACGTGTTGATGAGACCCACATTATTGGCCGCAAGTGGAAATAAAAAATGTTAAACTTAGAGAGATTGAGATGGACATGTATTTTTTAAGAAGTGGTTTTGTTTAACACGACACGAGATGGAGATGCATTTTTTTATACGACACAATTGATTGAAGTAATTCTTTATTATGGAGTTGTTTAAGTTTGGGCTATATAAAGCAATGAATCTACTTCTCACACACAACCTAAGCAAGTGTTGTTTGCTCTTCATTTGCATTTACTATTGATTAAAATGGTTACTCGCATGCATTATTTCACCCTAGGCGTTTTTGTGTTGATCTGTTGTTACAGCGAGACTGTTATGGGAACGGATCCCGATCCCAAGCAAGATTTCTGCGTTGCAGACCTTCAAAGCAAAGGTTATTTTTTATAATGGCGATTATTATTATTATTTTGTGCGTCTGTATATATGTAGATGGCTTGCTAACAGCTTGATTGAACAGTTTTGGTGAACGGGTTTGCGTGCAAAGACCCAAAGGCTGTTTCAGCAGACGATTTCTTCTTTGCGGGTCTGGGGAAGCCGGGGAACACAAACACTGCCGTCCGCAGCATCGTAACGCCGGCCTTCGTTGAAGAGCTACCTGGTCTCAACACTTTGGGAGTATCGATGGGCCGCATCGACTTTGCAGAGGGTGGACTAAATGCTCCTCACTCTCACCCAAGAGCCTCAGAAATTTTTTTTCTAATGGAAGGCAATCTTCTTGTGGGGTTTATTGATACTAACAATACGTTTTTCTCCAAACGTTGGTGAAGGGAGATGTGTTTGTGTTTCCCAGGGCGTTGGTGCATTTCCAGCTGAATGTGGGGCATGGAAACGCAGTGGCCTTAGCTGCATTTGATAGCCAGTTTCCCGGAATTCTGACCATCGCTAATTCTCTGTTTGCAGCAAATCCTCCTCTACCTGATTCCGTGTTGAGCAAGGCCTTCCGCATCGGCCCCAAACTTGCGGGTTACATTCAGGCCCAATTCAAGTATGATGACATACTATTTTAAATTACAGCCTAACAGTATGAAATAAAACCACGGAGGGAAGGCCTTCTTTAATGTATGTTCGCAAATTTTCTAAGTCACCTTAATAATACAAGCAATTGCCCCTTTTTTTTAACAGCTTGATTGAACGGTTTTGGTCAACGGGTTTACATTCAGGCCCAATTCAAGTATGATGGCATACTATTTGAAAGTACATGAAATAAAACGACGGAGGGAAGGCCGCCTTTAATGTATGTTTTCAATTGTCTCTTTTTTAACACGTCCTTAAAACTTATTCTAAATTCTTATTATTTTATGTATAATATAAATTATTATGTTAGTCACTTTCTCTAAAATTAGTTTAGACAAACAATTATTCTTTAGGGAACTCTCATGGTAAGAAAGTGACATTGATGCCATTATTGTGTGCCAAATCATAAAAATATTATGATTGTTATAAAACTCATTTTAACTTAATTGTATTTTAAAGAAATATTTGGATATAAAATACAATAATACATAGATTGGCCCATTTTTATAAGATTAAAGAATATTGGAACCCTTTCAAAGAATTTGAAAAACCTTTAAAATATTTAATAATCTAGACAAAATAGTTAAAACTATTGTTAAATTCTTTAACAAAAAATTTATTTGCATAATGTTTATTCCTTAACACAACTCATGTTTGGGAATATTTATAATGTTTTTAAAATTGTTTTTCATAAAATCAATAGGTGTTCCATAATAGTATTTTTTTGGGGATGTATTAACAAGGCTTGAAGGGTTCTTTTCCTAATAAAAAATACTAAAAAAGATCACACAAAAAACTAATTACAACAAATAAGAAAACCTGGATCAAAGAAAAAATGAAAACATGCAAATATACAATATTTTTTTGAATGGAACACAAAGAGCCCATAAAGAATAATAATCTCCCAATGATCCAAAAACAACCCAAAGACCAAGAAACCCCAAACCTTTCTTTTAAAATAAATACCAAGAATAAAAAGTCTAAATTCACATTACTTCACTATCTCTTAGCACCAAGTTGTTATCGCCCTTCTTCCCTTGTGACAAAGAAGAGCTTTCGTCATCCATTATGAACCCTCAGCTATGAAGTTCACAACATTGAGATATAATATTTTTACTTTTGTCCTTCTTCCTTTGTGCTTCAAAGGCCCACAATTGGCTTTAGTTAGTAAAGATTTTGTTTGGGAGATGGTGTGATTTTTTTTGTCATAGCCAAACCCTCCTCATCCCCCTCTTTTGAGGAAGCCTCATCACTATATTTCTATTCCTCTAGACTTTTCAAGCTAGTTGTGTGTCATAAACCCTCATGTTCATCTTATTGGGACAATGACTCTTCAAAATCTTGGGAAGCTTCATTTTGAAATAAATCCTTATCAATCCTTGTTTTCAAGCCCCATGATTATGTTCATCTACTCTTCAAGTGTTCTTCAGAATTATGCGCCCCTACACCCTTCAATAAAGAAATAGGTTCTCCATTATTTATGTAAGTATCATTACCTAAATCCTCTCTAGGATTGCTCAATTTTTATTTTACCTATTTGGAAGCCAAAGAGGATAAGGCCTTAGAGTTCATAACTACAATCATTTCTTTCAGGATCAATTTTTAGAAAACTATTCCAAATTACCATTTCACTTTGGGGAGGGAACAAGCTTCTATCTTATGCCTTCACTTGTTAAATGCAAAACACCTCATAGAAAGGCCTTTCAAATCCACATGTTGTAATCACTGTCCATTCTAGGAAGAGATTCGAAAAGAAGTAAAAACATGATGGGAAGGGTCTAAAAAAATGCAAGATTTGGCATAATTTGACTGCACTCCATTCACCACTAGATCAATCTTGAAAAGTAACCCACCATCTCTGCTAGCAGTTTGACCAAAGCATGATTTATGAATGCCAAAGGAAGGTGATTCAAGAAAATCCATATGGGAACTTTATCAATCTTCTTTATTGTGGGACAAAAAAAAGGTTTTCCTAGGTAAAGAATCAGCATGTATCTACCATAGAACTAAGGACCATAAACTCACACAAAATCGTCATCCTCTTTGGACAAAAACTTAATTACAAAAAAAATAAATTTAAATGCAATTTAGCTAGGGCACCCAATGTTCTTCCAAATGTTTTCCATCTAACTATAAGTTTATGATAATGTTGGCTTCTTACCCAAAAAATATTACCACAAGTGAACAACCCTCCATTTTTACTATCAATTAATCACATAATCTTCCATGAGACTCAAATCCAATGCCTCCTTTGCCATCTAAAGTGGGATATCACCTTTAAAAAAATTAACTCTTCGTTAATCGCTATCTGAATCAAAACAAGAGAATTCCCGTCATTCATCGTCCCCAAGTTCTTCTATTATGGCCTCTATGTTGTCTGCGCCTAAACCCCCCACCATTACACTACTCTCACTTTGTGAGAAAACCCTCTCTTTAATCGAGGACGCCTCGACTAGCATAGGGAAAAGGTTATTTAGCTACTTTGAAATCAGGGTTTTGTGAAAATTTCTACAAGAATGAAACGAATTGAAATGGATTCTACCTTTAAAAAAATTGAATCAATCATTAGTCCTTTCCTCTACCTGCGATTCCTCTCGTAGAGTCCTCGACACATTGCCCTCTCCACCCTTGTTCAACTCAAAAATATTGCCATGCCGTGAAAAATCTTTGAAAAAACCATGTGCTTTGTATTTGATGGCTTGCAAATAAAACCTGCTCCATAGGTGACGACTGACTCTCTCAACCGACGGACATACACTCTATTAGTATTGAGGTCAAAATATTTCAATGAACCGGATCGATTGTCTGCCATGGGAGCTACAAATTTGAAAAAGTTCTTAGCTTGCTATGTGTCATAGTGAATACCAACAACGGATGCAACCTCACCTGCCACTAACGAACATTTTCCATCATTTTGAATAAACCTGCACTCTACATCAAATGTGTTGCAATTAAAGGATTTATATGGTTCTTATTTTTCCTGGTCGAAAAAACTATCAATTGAACTTGAAAAGTCACGCAAGGGAGTAGTTGCATCGTCCATACGGAGTTTTGCACCTCCAACCATGATTGCTCTTATGTCTCCGCAGACAATCTTGGCCTATAAATTGTTACCTCGCTTCAGGTTGTCTATCCAGTTCCCTAGTGAAAACACCTACTACCTCATTTTGAAGTCCAGTGGGTTACACAGTGGATTTATTATGCAACAAAAGATCATATTAAAATGTCCCTAAACAAACCTCCTCGATTTTATGCAAAACCCCATAACTGCAACTTAAAATGTTAGCAATCCAGAAACGAGCCAATGTATATGTTTCTGAGTCTACATAAATAACCTCATCAGGTTCAAAAGCTTCAATATTTTATCTTCCGACAATGTTAGATCAATAGACATAAATTAATCATGGTCTAGATGAGTAACGATGTGGTTCTCCAAAAATCATAGAATCGAGTACTTCTTCTAAACTCATAACACAACCCATCACCACTTCTTGCCAACTTTCTTTATAATTTTTTACAAACACAATCTTTTCAGAGGCCACTTCCTTAAGGTGTAGAATTGACTGCCATATTTCATTTTTTATATATATTTTTGTTCCTCATTCATGTAAAACTTGTTTATTTTATCAGATTTCTCATCGTCCTTTCGCTTCAATTCAAACATTTGGTGCAAATAATTAATAATAAGATTCAAGAGTTAAATGAACCCTTTGATGATGTTAATATACCTTCACAATAGGTAATCTCCCTGTTGAAAGGCATTGGTGTTTTACAAAAACAAGTACAACGTCTCACATTGAAGAGTAAAGCATACCACTCTTGGGCTGATTCCAATGCCATCCATGGCAATCCTCTCCTATGTAGAATCTTCACTATAAAGTTTCCACCCAACTTTTAGATACCAGTGTTACCAAAACTTGATGGGCATGGATATCCATACTTTCCCCTTGAAGTTTAGATAAAAACTATGGCACATGTCACTTTAAGTTTGACTCTCTTATAGTTATTCTCCAAAATTTTGGAGGGTCATGCACTAGAATGGTTCCATCATCCACTCCCCAATGATTCACTACATACGTATGATGAGTTAGATGTAATATTTCTCATGCAATTTATATAGAAGAAGGGACTTAAAGTTATATATGGGAGGTTGCCTTCACTGCACTAGGGTAAGACATAAATAGTAAATGAGTACATTCTAAGATTCAAAGTATATATGCATTAGTTGATTTACTAGCCAACATATTTAGAGTTATAGTACATCTTTGCTAGAGGCCTCATTTTTCATCTTAGGGATAAATTACTGTTTGAGATATCCAAATCATTCAGGCATCTATGTTACATCTCTATGAGATTAGATAAAACATTGGGACTAGTTGAGACACATTCAGAGGTAGATTTGCATGTAGATTTAACATAACCATAGTCATCTAATATGGTATAGGAACCTACTCCACCTATGATTAAGAATCAAGTGGAATAGAAAGAACCAATCAAGATACTCAACAAATGAAAAGAGCCACTTCACATATCATCTCCTACAACGAGTAGAACACAGGACACCAATAGAGGGGATATACAATTTGCAGATAAAGATAGGCCTCATGATATCTTACTTACATTACTAGATAAGGAGATGATCACACATCTTTCTACTCACCACCATCTTGCACAATGTATATACAGGGTATAAAATAAACCATATTATAGTTTCATCAGATAAATGGACACTAGGATAACAACTATTATGCACTCTAAGATCATATTGACCAGTATGTCAATAGAGGCATTATAACATTTACAAAAGGGGCATTGAGATCTCATTCTTCACACTTTCCTAGATCACACTCCTCTACAACTAAGTTATCCTACGATGCTTCTTTTTAAGGAGCCAATGGTTACTCATCATATGAGCCATATATTTTCTAGGACACCTACTGATGAGAGATCTCATGCACCATAGAGTCAACAGAGATGGAATATAGTTTACAGGGATCCACCTACTTATAAAATCAGGATATAATAATTAAAAGTAACTCATTCAACAATTACAGGTCAACAACTTATAAAGATATTTAGCAAAGATCATAGAGATCAAAGCATAGTTTGAAAATTGATCAAGATATTTACTAGGTATTGAGCTTGATTTAGTGCTTGAAGGATCTTCTAGAAGATAGTGGCAAAGGCTTTGATCAGTTGCACTTCCCTACATTCCTTGTGTCTGTTTCATGATGGTGCTTCCTTCATGTACTATTGGACTGCTCTAGGAAGTGATTTTGTGTTTTTGATTTGCCATTTTATTTGTGATGTTTTTGGGATTCAATTATTTAGTCTTATTTATTATATATGCACAGTTGGATTTACCGTAGTTTCAATTTTTTGCTTTCTTATCATCTCCTTCTATTTTCTTAGAGACTTATTTTTATTTTCTTAATTTGATCCACCAATCATATTATTTTGTAACTCAGATCAACTTCCCCTTTTCTAATGCTTAAATGGAATTTGATGGTCATTAATCCATGTTTAGTGTATGTTGGCCATCTGGTGATTTCTTTTGTGTGAAGCATAAGAATAGTACCAAAAACTGATACTGGAAAGAATATGATGTTTCAGATATGACCTTATTTATGATGGTGATGATTTATGTTATAATTAAAACTAGCCAATTTAATTCTTCTGCAAGACAAATCAAGCAGTGTTCCATATTAATTACTCCATCAGTAGCTTTCCTAACATTCTTGGTAGTCTACCAATACCTTTGCATTATATACTCTATCAATAGTCTCACATGTGCATCAATGACATGGTTAATTTTTAATTCCTCTTATTTCTCATGTATACACTTCTTTGATGTATGAATGGATAGGCAAACTCTTTTAATATAGGGTACCAATGATTTTTCCCTTG
>JARHVA010004639.1:815000-860000 GCA_037957365.1 Torreya grandis | reverse complement strand
TATGGGCACTTATTAATTGGCTTGGCACAATATTTTAGACCAATCTAAATGTCCCCCAATGAAGGATGTGTGCCCTTGACTTTTGAGAATTTTATGGGATTTTTTTCCCGTAATCTTGCAACAATTAAAATACCTCTCAAATATTTTGTTGCATCTAGTAATCTCCTATGGTGCATGTTCTGGTACAAAGACTGTACCAATCTTTTCAACTACCTTCCTTCCTAGTACCTGATATATTTTATTTTACCCTCTTTCTTAGAGTCCCTTAATTTCCTCTCCCTTTCCTACTCCACAATATTTATGTTTCTTAGATGTGTATCTTCTATTTTCATTATGATGTTTCCTTTAGGCTCTTATATCTCTCTATATGCTTCAAATAATCCTTTCATATCTGAATCCTCTACTCTGTCACTATATTATTCTTGTTTTGCATTGTCCAAAATTTAATAAATGTATTTTAACATAATTATATTAGTAAGTTTTGATGAATTTATGTGGTCCAATTCATGTTTCTTCTTGTAAACTTTGGTCCTAAATAGTATGTCCTGTTCGCATCCATGACATAACAATATTTTTAGCCTTCTATATTATTTTAAACTATTGGGTGCTTATTATCAAAGACAAATGTTTGTATAAAATCTTGTTGGAGTTATGGCCAAACTTTTGTTTTGTGTTTGTGCTCCTAATGCATGTACCAGGATTGCAGTAGAGGTGTTAGGGTATACTAGAATACATGCATATTGTTTATTAGTTATACACATCTATGGATATGAAACTTGGGGCACTATCCTTATTGAAAACATGGCCATTTCTCTAAAATTGTAAGTGTCACCTAGAACTGAGCTCATATCAATTTACAAGCCTATTCCCAACACCATTTATTTGATCAGTGAACTATTTACCATGTTAAAGAAACAAATTTTAGACAAAAATTTAAGGAAATGATCAACATAACTATATTTATTATTGTTCTTTATGGGAAATAATTTTAATTAAATCGTTGATAGTAAATTTAAACATAAATTGTCTCTTAGTATTGTAAATCATTCTCATGGTCTTACCTCATGACTCGTATGAGAGAAATTCAACATATGTGCATTTAAGTCACCAATTAAAAAAGGTGAAACATCCCAAGTAAAATTTACATCATGAGTGGGTTCTATGTGTATACACTAAAACATGTTCACCCTACTAATTATACCAATTCTCACTAATTTAGCTTAATCATCCTATTTTCTAGTTACATTAACCATTGGCTTGGTTCCCATTACCATTCCTATATCCCATATAATCTTTATCTTAACCTAAGACCAATTAATCCCATCATTAAAATCCGTAATAAGACCTATTATCTACTAACCTACCCCCTAATCCCACTAGCCAACTGCAAATTCAAGAAAATCCTAACTACCCACCCACCACCCTACACTAGCCTTTCCTAAAACCTTAAAAACCATATGAAGAGATTTCTAGAATTGGATAATTCTATAAATCTCTCCATTTTATCCCTTTCCCTTTATAATTTTTTATTCTAGAGGATTCAATGGAATTGAAAATTCCATTTCAAATCCTCCACCCTAGATCTTAATGGCTCAAATTCAAATTTGGACCATAAATTTTCTTCCATAAACCTATAAAACTACACCACCTCCCATTGCTCAAGCTAATGAATAAATGAATGAACTAATACACAAGTGAATCACAAGAAAGCCATTAAGCATATCCATACTAACATCCAAGTACTCAAGCCATTAACCAACATCCATAGTCTCCTTAGAAGCCATTGTCAAGCAACTACAAGAAATCCAACAATCAAATCTACAAGATCAATCACATAAGTTTCAAGTTTTGGAATGAAGCTATGAGAAGGTAAAAGTGATGGTAAGAATGATCTAACTATTCTGATTTACCTTTTTTTATCTATTCCTATTGGTGTCATGGATTTTTAGGTTGGTATTGTCATTTTGATAATATTTTAAGAATCCCCAAATTGGTGCACACAATGTAATCCATATCTATTGCAGTCAGATGGTATAGGAGATCAACTTCTAACCTTATTAGAGATCACACCTAGGTAGACTTCTATTTCCTCAAGTGGAATTATAGAACTTGTTCCATTAGCTTGATAGGCTAATATAAAAACTAAACTATTGACTTTGAGGGAATAGTTATGCCTAATATGCACTAAAGATGAAATATTTATTTCATAGGACCTCAATCTTTAGCTCTAATCCAACCTTAAACCAACTATGTCTCTACACACATATGGAAAATTAGGGTCTTTAAAGATGATGCAATGTTTTCTCTTAGCCTTATTCAAGGGTATGATAATGATCTTCTCCCCTTGATGTGCCTCTAAATAATTAGTTATTATATTCATGGTAATCTAGACATCATATACTTACATCTTCCTGATTGATGCAGGGTAGTGATTTTAATTAGTTTTCATAACAATAAATTTGAATTTTCTATGCAGATTGAGATCAAATACTTTTATATCCACATCTTCTAATATCCCAATGGGTTCGACCCAATCAGATTCTTCAAGACTCAATGTGATAGGTTTGTAGTGGAGGGTTGGTCATCCAATGGGCTCCCACGTAGATCTATAAATCATTTTTACCATGCTTCCAAAGTCAAAAATAACATTGGGGACTTCACACCTTATGATTTTTCTTTTTATTTAGGATTCAACATCCCATGTATTTTTGGTCTTGACATACCAAACCAATTTTTAGGTCCATTGTTATCCCCTTTTTGCATAATCCAACAAGTTATGCAATATATTTGTAATATTATGGAATATATTTTCATGAAGGAGAGTAATCACAATCTTAGTAAAATACGTCAATATGATGACTACTCTATCTTGCCTTATGATGTAAAGAATCTAATCATACATATGTGCATCCACTATTACAACTTTCCCTTAGAAGCATTCTAATTTTGTATGGCCTGGAGTAACTATACTTATTAATAAATTAGAAATTTATATCTAATAAGATTTGAGATTTTGTATTTTTGAACCTTATTTATCATATTATATTGAGGCATCTCTAGAGGTGGTAGTCCTTAATCTTTCTATTTATTCTTGTTAAAATCATGCATAAAAATTAGGTCTTTGGCTTGAAAATTCACCATGTTTACATTCTACACACCCTTCTCTTTCCTTTGATTATTCAATATGGGATAATAATACATATTGTGATGCCCATTAATTCTAATGTATAAATAGTGTGTCTACCTCTATCGATTACATGAAAAAAATTGTGTGATATGATTTAATTCACCACAAATGTAGCAAATATTAGGTTATCTAGCATGTATATCACCTTGAGACTGTAATTTTGATTTCTTCCTTGGTATCCTCATTGTCTTTGTGGAAAAACCCATCTTTATTTATAAGTGTTGTATCCTCCATACTATCTTTGTGGTGAAGGTGAATCCCATCCTAATTTTTTGTGTAATGTGGGGACTAATGTATCCACCCTACCTGACATTGTGGTGACTGCAGTGTCCAAACTATTTGATATTTTGGAAATGGTGGCATCCATTTAAGAGTAGTCTATGTTATCATTTCCATTGAAACATTAATACTGGGTAGTCTAGGTTTCATAGATCAAGACTATTACGTAGCTATTGTGAATACATTCATGTTTATGTCTTCCTTAAACTCTAAAATGGATTGGTAGTTCTTCTTATCAATGTTATTCGATAGGTGAGTTATCTACCATGTTGAAAAAATAACTTTTAGATCATAGTTTAATGCAATAAACTAAAAAACTATATTTATTTATTTTTCTTTTGAGAAATAATTTTCACTAAATCATTGGTTGAAAATTCAAATGGTAATTATCTCTTAGTATTGTAAACCATTCTCATGTCCTTACCTCATGACCTGTTTGTGAGTAATTCAACATATGTGCATCTAAGTCACCACTTAAAAAAGGTGAAACATCCCAAGTAAAATTTTCATCATGAGTGGGTTCTATGTAATACATATCTATTGTAGTCACATGGTACAAGAGATCAACTTTTGACCTTAATTGAGTTCACACCCAAGGAGACATCTATTTTCTCAAGTGGAATTATGTAACTTGTTTCATTAACTTGATAAGATGATATGGAAACTAAATTATTGCAACTAAGGGAATATTTGTGCCTAATATTCGCAAAAGATGAAATATCTATTTCATAGGGCCTCAAGATTTGGCTCTAAGATAACCTTGAAACAATTGTCTCCCCTGCATGCATATAGAAAATCAAGCTCTTTAGATATGATGTAGTGTTTTATTTTAGCCTTGTTCAAGGGTATGATAATGATTTTATTCCCTTGATATGCCTCTAAATGATTATTTATTATATTCATGGTCAATTGGACATCATATTCCCACATCTTCTTGATTAATGTAGGGTAGCGATTTCCATTAGTTTTCATAACAATAAATTCAAAGTTTCTATGTAGACTTAGATAAAATACATTTATTTCCACATATTCTAATATCCCAATGGGTTTCACTTGATCATATTCTTTGAGACTCAATGTGACAAGTTTGTGGCAGAGGGCTATTTATCTAATTGGCTTCCACATAAACCTATAAATCATATTCACCATGCTTTCAAAGTTAATAATAACATTCAAGACTTCATATTTTGTGAGTTCTATTTCTAGTTAGGAGTGAACATCTGATGTATTTTTGGTCTTGACATACCAAACCACGTTTTTAGTCAATTGTTGTCCCCTTTTTGAATAATCCTATAAGTTATGCAACATATTTGTAATATTATGGGATATATCTTCATTATGGAGAGTAATCACAAGTTTAATAAGAATTGTCAATGTTGTGGCTACTCTGTCTTGCCTTAGGATGAAAATAATCAAACCATACATATATGCATCCACTACTACAACATTTCCCTCAGTAGCATTCTAATTTTATATGGTATAGAGTAACTGTGCTTATTAATAAATTAGTAATTTATATCTAATAGGATTTGGATATATGTATTTTTGAACCTTCTTGATCATATTGTATTGGGGCATCTCCAGAGATGGTAGTCCTTTCTCTTTATATTTATTCTTATTGATAGCATGTATAAAAATTGGGTCTTTGGCTTGAAATTTCACCATGTTTACATTCCACACACCCTTCTCATTACTTTGATTTTCCAATATGGGAAAATATTTCATATTCTGATTCCCATTAATTTTAAAGTATGCATAGTACATCTAATTTTATAGATTACATGAAAAAAATTATGTGATATGATTGAATTCACCACACATGTATAAAACATTAGGTTACCTAGAATGTATATCACCTTGAGACTGTAATTATGATTTACTCCTTGGTATCCTCATTGTCTTTTTGCATAAATACATCCTTTTTTATGAATGTTGTATCCTCCATACTATCTCTATGTTAAAGGTAGAGCCCATCTAGATTGATGTTGGTAATGTGGGGACTAAGGTGTCCACCCTACCTGATATTGTGGTGACTATGATGTTTAGACTGCTTGATATTTTGGTGAGGGTGGCATCCATCTAGGATTAGTCTATGTTGTTGATTCCATTTCAACATTCATACTGGGTAGTCTAGGTTTTTTAGCTCGATACTATTACATATATACTATGTCCTTAAACTCCTAAAGGGATTCGTAGTTCTTATCATGGTTATGTGATTTATAAATAAACTAGTACATTATGTGCAACTATTTTCTCTAATGTTGTAGTCGATGACACTTCATAGTCATTTGTCCTACTATGAAACAAATTTTACAAAATTTCATTCTTATTTTTGGACATTCATTTTTGCGATGTCCTTATTTTTTTAACTCACTACACCATACTAATATTCTTGGCATGTCGATCTCTTCCAGTTCTTCCATCTTGTGAAAGATAACATTTATATTACAGAATATGTTTTGGTAGAAGGAGGATAGCCTCCACAATCTTCTATCTACTCAACCTTGATTATAGATGATTAGGTATTAGATTTATTTGTTAATTGATATTGTGCAATGGAAAACTTAATCCTCAGTTACAAGCCTTCCACAAGCCACACAATCTTGTTTGAATCTAGAAATTGAAAATTTACTCTAGTCATCACATGAGAGAACCTATGATCATAGTCTCAAACTGACTTTCCACCTCTATCAGATCCCCTTGAAGTCCTAAAAAGTCTAACTTGAACATTTTTTTCATTTTGAATTCCACAAGCAATCTACCTTTAACTTGTTAAAAAGTCAAATGTGACTTGTTACTCTAACACATTAATTATAAATCTCTAATTTTTAAGGCTCATATTTTCTCTCAATTTTTGCATCATTTGTGGTTACACATTTTAATGTACTAAAATACTATCAAGACAATAAAATTACCAATAGGCAAAGATTCTGTACAACAACCAGTATTGATTCATATTGAATGATTCAAATAATTACAAACCATGGATAAATAAGCCTCAACTCAGAATTGGAGTTGACATGTAAAATTTAGAACTCTAAAAATAAATAAAAATCAACCTGCTATTTTTAGTGGGGTTCTCATGCAAGTGCATATATCTCTAAAAATACTCAAAAATAAATTAAACTCTAAAATTTATTTATCAAATGAATTTCAACTAAAGTTCAAGTTTGGTTACAAAAATAGACATCCCAAAAATGGAATTAAACTATAATTTTGGACCCTCAAATGGTCACATATGGCCTTCAATTTTTTTGAAAACATCCCATAAATGGATGGGTGAGTTATGATTAGTCATTTTGGTATGAAGGTGGGATCAAATGGAGCTACAAATCAAAATTTATGGCCTTTGAAAGTTCAACCATTTTTTATTCCTCACATTTACCCTAACATTTCATCTCACAGGTCAATAGATATTTCTCTAGGTTAAATGACCTATCATATGGCATCAAAATGACAAAAAAATCTACATTAAGAACCAAATTTCTTATGGTTGTACCAAATCCCATTGCCTAGTTTGGATTTATTTCAATAGGTATCTAAAAATTAGTTGTGATTGACTTGGGAGTACTATTTCCTTTTTTCAACAACTTTTTAGTTTCTATACTAAGCTTCCCAAATTTCTCTACTAAATCCTGAAACCACTTGTCCACTTTCTTGTCTTCTCAAAGTTTTCCAATTAACAAAATAGGCAGAGGGGATTTGTTCCTTTGAAGTGAATGATCTTACACTTGGGTAAATTCCCCTCTCTATTTTGAACCTAACTTAAGCCTGTTATTCAGCCCAAATTTTTAAATAAATTACATTTCATCATCAAACAATCTCTACCTCAGTTTTGGTCAACATTCAGGCCCAATTTAATTATGATGGCATACTATTTGAAAGTACATGAAATAAAACGACGGAGGGAAGGCCGTCTTTAATGTATGTTCGCAATTGTCTCTTTTTTAACACGTTTTAATTAATAATCTATTTTCGTAGTAAATTTTCGTCCTCTTTTGATTTTTAATCTGCTTTTGATTTAATGAAAATGCATAATTTCTTTATTATTGGTAATTGATTATCAGTTTCACTTATTTAAGAAAATATATAAACATATAAACTTCAAATAAATTCAATGAAAGATATTTAATCTCGTTTTATTATAGGTATTAGATACTTTCTTTTCCTTTTTTTTTCGAATATATAAAATCTATTATATTTTTGTGTTCCCCATCATAAGTTTATATATATATATATAATTTAGGTTTATATATTTTTTTCTTCTTTCATATGTGTGAAAATACATATCATTGATGCAAAAGAAAACATGTAGATGTAAAATTTGTATGCCTATATTTTTATAACCAAATTTTATGTATGTTGTGAAAAATAAAATTCTTTCTCTTTCTGCACATAAATGTTAAATGATAATCTTCTGAACTAATATCTGTTTAATGTGGGAATTAGTATAGAGGTAGGAATTCTATTAGATTCATGCCTTTGGACATTTTTAAAGTCCTGAATATTATTTTAAGTATAATTATTAGTATGGAAAGAAATAATAAAATATAAAAAAATTGATTTCAAAGTATATTCTCATTATTATTGTACAAATATCAATTAGGGTTATATTTTGGATCATGGTAGCATCGTTTTTAAATCGTATTGGAATAAATTATTTAAATATTATACAAGGTTTGATGTATTAATGAAATATACTAAATGCTACTATTTAAGTCACGGTATCACCATTTTTAACTTTAGAATCACTTTGAAGTAAATTATTTAAATACAATACAAGATTTGATGCATGAGTTAGATGTGCTAAAGCCTTCTGAGTACTTGAAAAGAGAATCTCTATATATCAGTCACACATAAAGAAGTGATTTTTTCATACACCATGATGTGTAATGTATGGGAAACAAATAGACATATAATAGAAGAAATACACTTGGAAAATGAAACAAAGGGAAAGAGAAGTTGACACATGACACTCATCGATGCAAGGATAATGCATATTGCAAAAAAATGGTTTGGTTACAAAATACTATGCCATACCACTACATGGAAAAGTGAACATATCTAAAATTTAATATTCTAAAATGAATAAAAAATTGACAAAAGTGAAAAATTATAAAAAAAAATGCTGGTGATACAAGGAGTCTATTTAAAACTATAAATAGAGACATTGGCCTTTTATTTAAATAGATCATACATGTCAGATGCTTTGTAGTTATTGAGCTAATATCATTAGGAAGATGATTTTAACTAGGATTTAAAAGATAACAAATCTAACATTTGCATTTTGTATGTAAAGAGAGTTTATAGGATAAAATATTTAACATTTAAAGTTCAAATGTAAATATGAACCTTCATGGAAAACATTGTAGACCATATGATTTTGTGATCTTTAATAAATTTATATTTCTGTGAATGCAAAGATTAGCTATTTAATTTTGATGAGTCTAGTGATATTGATCTTGTTTTTTATATGAATAATGTTTATTATTTTTTTATAGTATAAATTCATGTGCATGAATATATATTTATTATTTGTTCTGTTAATGAAGTATCTTAAAGTTATCTTACTATATTTCAAATGATAGCTCAAGTATTTTATATTAAGTGATATACCGATGTTTTAAATATGAGTGTCTTCATATATATTGTGCAAGATTATGTTTTCGTAGAACCTTAGTTGATCTTGAAAAATCACATCATTTTAGCTTTGTTATCTTGACCCTTTTTAACAATGAAAAAATATTACCATTGTGATTGGTGTTATACATATCTAGAGCTTGTGGAGGATTGGTTTTAGGAAAATTATTTAAATCATTCAAGATATGATCATAAGAAAGGATTTGAAGTCAAAGAAGTGGCTACATTATGATATGTAGAACGATATGTTATATGAAACATATTTCTTTTTTGCGTTATTGGAGCACATCCACACATTATTAGTAGTGAAATTATAGATATAACATGTTTGGAAAAAATATCAGGTTAAGTGACAAATGAAATTACATGATAAATGGAAAATATATGTGAATTTTATTTGGAGAGGTGATTTAAATAGATGCTTTATATAGTTTTCTATTTCAACATATTTTTTCATGGAGTTTTCTGTACTTTTTGGAACTGGCCTCATCCTTTCTACTTCATCGAAGAGAGAACTGCAATCTATAAAACCCAATGTCTATGAATACATGGGTGTGTCATAGAAGTGGAGATAAGAATCCATCATTGTTCATTTAACCTTTCTCACTGCTAATTCATGCTACAATTTTGTTTAAAAAAATATTTAGAATCTCTATGTGCTCTTTGAAAGTAACTCTATTTCAATATTAATATCTTGTTAAGTTATTGAAGCACATTAATTGTGAAAGGTGGCATTTTACAATTGAATTTACTTACATTTCTTATTATAATTTGATTATTACTATTATTCTGATTTTGCTGAAGAATAGAACCAATCCATCCACATGTCTTCATCATGTTGCTTATGTGAATCTTGTATTACTTCTCATCTACAACAACGTGGAGTATGTTATCATCCCTCTATACGTAGTCAATTCTTATAATGTGAGGAAGGTTGTGAGGTTGCAGAGCGAGTTTAATAACTATCATATGCGATGAATCCTACTTTAATTTCTTTCATATTGAGCAAGGCCTTCTACATCACTAAGAAACTCATGGATTCCATTCAAGTAGGATAACATCCAACTTGGTGATAAATTACAATATTAGTGTTTGAAATAAAACCGTGGAGGGATGACTTTATTTAATGTATCTTCTTCCTTTTTCTACATCACCCTAATATTATCAATAAATTTCAAACCCTTTTTAAATAGATTTTACCTAAAAATTTATTTCCATTTCAAATTTCCATCCTCTTTTTATTTTTCTTTCTATTTTTTTAATTAATGAAAAAACATGATTTTTTTTTTCATTAGTAAATGAGGATTACTTTTGTTTACTTATAGATTTTTTTTTAAAAAGAAAATAAAAAATTAAATAAACTTTAGTTATATCCATTACACATTACATATATAAATATAATTTATGTTATATTTATAATATATGTTCATTTCCTTTTTTCAAAAATATAAAATGTATTATAATAGTATTTGTTGTCTACCATACTATTTAATTTATTGTTGAATTCTAAATCTAAGATTAGGATTGATGTTTATATTATTTGATGATTACATGAATAGGTGTTCCCTACAATGGCATCTGAGGGTGGAGAGGTGGGCCGAGCGGTTGGAAATTAATTATTTGAAGGATGATATTATAAAATAAATTATAAAATAAAATTTAATTAACAAACCAACATAATTATATAAAATAAAAGCAACTGACGTAACATTTAAAAATAAATAAATTATAAATTCAAATCAAAAAACAAAACACAAAGAAATTCATAAAGCAATGAAGAAGAAAAGAGAAAAATAGAGTGATAAATTTGTTTGAAAATTAAAAAATCAAATAACAACATAGCACAATGATATAACATGCAGTTATTTTAATTTTTAAGATATTAATGTTTCTACAACAATAAAGTAAGATATGTATAGATTTATTAAACCTTATTGATGCTATAAATATATTATTTATTTATTTGATTTAATATTTTTGGAAATACTTTTTACTTACTTATCTATGTTGGAAAAAATAAAGCTATTGATGCCGGAAATATATTATTTATTTATATTATTTACTATGTTTATTTTTGGAAATATTTATTACTTACTTTGAGAAAAAATAAACCCTATTGATGATGGAAATATATTGCTTATTTTATTTACTATGAACATTTTCCAAAATATTTTTTTACTTATTTAGACTAGAAAAAATAAACCCTATTAATGCAGAAATATATTATTTATTTATTTTATTTACTATGCACATTTTTGAAAATATTTTTTACTTGCTTATTTATGCTGGAAAAAGTAAACCATGTAGAAATATTTTTTACTTATTTATTTACTTAATAAACCCTATTGATATCAAAAATATAGTATTTATTTATTTTATTTATTATGTATATTTCAAGAAATATTTTTTACTTATTTATGTGAGAAAAAATAAACCAAGGTGGAAAAATCTACTCAATAACAATAAAATATTTAAAAATTAAACCTCAAAATTGTAGACAATAAAAGTGAAAAATGGTTATAACTAAATTATATATATATATATATATATATATATATATAATTGTGTGGAGAATCTAAATCTTAATTTGAAAGAATGGATTTTAATGTTGAGTCTTAACTTCTACCATAGTATTCTTTATGATTTTGTATGAATGTTATTACACTCTTCAGTTGTCATCATAAATTATAGTTATATGATTAATAGAAAAATAAATTAATAAATATGTAGAGAATATGGCTCAACAAAAAATGCAGTTTGAAAATGAACAATAGAAAAAAAAATATGAATAAAAAAAGTGAGAACGTCGAAGAGAATACTTTCGAGAATATCAAAGACAAAAATGATAATTGTTGATGATTGATGATGATAGAATAAATAAATTGAATATGAAAGACAATGATGCATAAAACATAGGGCCAAATTTCCAATCAAAGAGCTAAAAAGATAAATTAGAGAACATGCAGAATATATGATGGCACATCATGCAAAAACTTCTCAACAAGACCAAGTTGTATTACGAAGAATATTACAAAGATCAATGCATTAGATAAAATGACTGATGCAGAAAAAGAACTACTACAACAAATTAATCTAGACAGAGTACAAAAACATCATCTTACAAATAATAATGTTGATGTGGATGGTAATGATGAAATTTCAATGGAGAGAGAAGCAGAACATATGATGGAATTTTTTTAAATCCCTATTAATGAAATTGAAAGTAGAATAGAGTTTGTACTAGAAACCCCATAAGAAAGATTGATAAAACCATTGGAATTCAATTTTACTAATATTGATGATGATATACAAGGGCCTATAAAGAATCAAACAAAACTAACCACTTTGAAAAGAAGAAAGAAGAAAAATAATTTTAAAATTATTGAACAAACATGACCAAGAGAAATACAAGGATTCCAGAGAAATCAAGAACAAATAAATATTATTTATGTCAAGAGATTTACCCTGGTATGATTTTTTTTCAAGCCCCTGAAGGGCCTATTTGTAGCAGATGTCATTAAGAAAAAGTTGTGCACCAATTTTTTGAAGCAAATAACTTGGATCCTGGGCCCCAACCACTTGAATTAGCAAACTTAACCCAAGTGGAAGAGATGTTGATCACCCATGTGAATCCAATTTTGTAGGTGACCCATGTAATAGAAGGGAAATATAAATACAAAGGGCATAGTATTTATTTTCCATAAGAAGTTAAGGAAATTATCAAAAACTTACCACACCATATTTTAGATCTTCTAATTATCGTAGTGAGAATAAAGAAATAATGTGAAACTACACACAACTTTATTGTGAATAAATATCATTTATATAATGCTCTTAAATATAAGATTCAACCAATAAGTCTATAAATGTGTTCAAAAAATAGAACTCAGTTAACATGGAATTTAATATAGATTTCAATGAATATGTTTTTCCAGGTCCTATACTTGAGACAGATGAAGGTAATATTATAGGATCACACATCATCAATGGCAACCAAACAACCCAGTGCCCTAAGAGATATGAAAGTGATTTGAGCTTGGGTAAATTATCTAAATGCTGGTCTAAGTGAATTAATAGCTTGGCCAAAAATTGGTACATCTCTATTTAATGAGTATGTGATAAAATGTTTATTAGACATGGCTTTCCCAACTCTATTCTTTGATGGAAGATGTGATTGGTTGGAACCATGACTAAAATGTGTATATCTTCATGAATATGTGAAACATCTAATTTGATATAGAGATAATCATTTTGGAACACACCCTTGATTTAGGTATCTTGCTATGATTAAGATAATGTGAAATTGAGCACAAATTTTGTCAGCAGTATTTGTAAAGAAAAGACTTCAAGAACTATTAATTACAATTGATGACTTACATGAACACGTGGATAATATGCCATAATCTCACCTTATAGATTAGTTGATGCGATATGGAACTATATTATAAGGCACACATTCTTATTAGATAAAGTGTCATGTAGAGTTAATTGACCTATTACATCAAATTGGAATGCCAACTATCTTCTTTACTTTAAGTGTAGCAGACATGTATTAGCCAAACCTCCATGCACTAATGGTAGGAAATCCACCTACTGATCCATGTGAAGCACAAACATGGTGGTGACAAAACATAATTCACCACCCAAATATAGTTTCTTATTATATGTACATTATAAATACAGTGTTCTGGAAAGATATACTATAAAATTTTATGAAGGTTAAAGATTTTTGTAGTAGATATGAATGGCAACATAGGGAGTCTCCACATGTGCATGGTTTTTTATAGTGGGATGGATCACCAAATATGGATACCTTAGATTGGGAAAATAATGACCAAGTGCATTTCACCCTATAATGGTTGATAATACAAAGGGACGTTGTGAATCAGTGACCTTTGAAATTGGCAAGGGAATTCACAATCCATAAATCATAGGGCTTAACATTTGACAAAGCCACAATTGATAAAGGACTTATAGAAAGACATGGTTTGACATTTTTGGTAATATCATGTGTAAATTCATTAAATAGATTAAGGATTGAATTGCCTTTTACATATGACAGGTTTGAGAAATTGAAGAATGGAAAAGAGGTACATAAAAGAAAAGAGGAATAAGAAAGACTTAAATTGTTAGAGGATCTCATGTACACAAATGTAATTTCTTAAACTTATATATATATATATATATATATATATATATATATATATATATATATATATATATATATATATATATATATATATATATATGTTGATATTTATCTCTCATTTTAGTGTCAAATGTATATGTTCTGAATTCCAGAAAATTACTGTTATATTTCATATAAGTCATATTGGTGTTTTTCTTTACTTTCTATGTTCTATAAATTATAGTTATATTGCATATATGTGATATATGTATAGTTTTGATTTACTTCCCATGTTTTCTAAATTAAAGTTATATTGCATATCTGTCATATATGTATATTTTTAATCTCGCTCTCTATATATATTTATATATCAAAATTTATGTTTTTTCTTTATTTTTAATGTTAATAATTAATTAATTATTATATTAAATGTGTTTTTATTTAAAAATTTATTTAATCTTACACAGTGGTGAGTGATACTAGCATACATATCTTAGATAAATCTATGTACAATATACTGATAGATATATTCTCGAGGTACTCACAATTTAAAATGATATAGGTACCTCGAGAATGATATCTATTGGTGTATTTTACATAGATTTATCTAAGATATGTATGCTAGTTTAGTAGTAATCATCAAAAGATAACATGGAAATGCTCTCTTAGAAGTTTTAAAACTATAACCTAAAAAATTGATTATGATAAAAAACATTTGTTTAGATTGTGCACTTCCACTATGGATAGTTTAAACCATCAATACATTTTTTCTAAATTGTAGATATACCCGAAATAATTTGGCAATTATGTTTGCCTAATTCTAAGCTCATAAAACATATGTTTCCTAATATCTTATTCCAATCACTTACAACAAAAAATCTATCTTCTCAACCTAATTTGGTAACAATATATGAATACTTAATGAAAACAACTTATGATTTGGGTTATATTTTAAACTAAATAATAATAATAGAACCATATTGACATTTGTCATACCATAGGACAATTTAATAATATCGCTAAAAATAATAATTAATGATTAGAGAACCTCCATTAACATTGAAACCAATCATTTTTGGTGTATATTTAGAAAATAAACATGTGTGCTTAAATGAATGCTTTACTAATCACTTGATTTTTTATAAAGTTATTGCAACCAATTTATATAATTTGACGTGACTGATATATAAATATACTATATATCCAAATGAAATATAATGATTGAGTATTTATGATGATCCTCAAGAGAATTTAGATGATCTAGAAAAGGTGATCAAAATGACAATAAATTAGAGTAGAGAAAATCATAGCTATATAGGACTAGGAGAAAGGTAAAAAGCCTTTGGAAGATGAAAAAATAAATCAATGATTAATAATTTGAACTAATAGTTTAAAAGTACACAAATATCATAAAATTATGTAATTTAACAATTACTAATTATTTAACATTTATTTTTAGTTATCTACATTTTCCTCCTCTCTCATATGTATGTAGAGACATATCAATGAATTAAAATATCTATGGATATAAATTTTGTGCACCTAAAATTTCAAAACCAAATTCTATGTACATTGGTATATGCAAAAATATTCCCCTTTTTTGCCAGATACATGCTGAATAATAATGTATTTCATTATTAAGAACTTAACAAAATATACCTTATTTCATTGGGAAATAGTATGTAGCTAAGAACCCTATTACATTCAAGCATCCAAACATTTCTAATGTCTTGGATAATATTATGAGTACAATTTTTTTTGTAAGGAAATAAATAATAGAATCTAAACATTTTATTTCTATAGTATATCCTCATCACTATTACACTAATTGAAATTAGGCATGACATTTGGGTTGGATTCACATCATTGTTAACCTTGTTTTTTCACTAACTAAATCATAAAATTTCTATCCAAGGTCCTATGCGTGAGTGATACATGCAAAGAGATCTTCATTACTTGTAATCTTCAAAGATCATGCACACATAAATAAGCTGTCTTTGCATGCACTATGATGTGCAATTTATGGGGGAAACACACACATTAGATGTAATAACCACACATGGGGAAGGAAACATAGTGAAATATAAGTTGAAATATGACTCTCATATAATCAAGGAGGATGAAAATTGCATAGAAATGATCCAATTTTTAAAATAATATTCTAAAAGGGTAAATGAAAATACCACTTTGTGAATAAGTTGAAAAATATGTGATGTAATATTATAATATCCATAGATAGTTGGCGATAGTGACAAGTTGGAGATAGATTATGGGTGTAAAATAAGGTCAATTCAAATGTATAAATAGGTAATTTTGCCTCATTTGAATAGATATCATAGGTTAGATGATTTATATTAGTTTGATTAATTTTATTAAAAATAAGAATGAGATAGGAGTTGAATGTTACTTTATGCAACCTTTCAGGTTCATATATAAATGTGAACCTTTCATTGCAATCAATATATATCATATGATGTGTGATTTGTAGTAAATGTATATTTATTTGAATCCATAGATGACTTTTATAATTTTGTTTAGTCTTGTAACATTTTTTTTTTCTTATATAGATCTTGTTTATTATATATTATAATTTCATTTACATAATAATATATTTATGCTTTGTTCTCATAATAGTGCATAAGTATCAAAGATTAAATGATATGCTAAGGTTGTAAGTGTCAATGTCCTCATATTTGTTGTGTGAGATTGTATTTTCATAAAACATTGAATGATTTAGAAAAGACAAAAAGAAAATTTCATTATCATTACCAATTTGAATTGAAAATGAAGATTACCATTGTGAATATGCAATGCATATCTATATATATTGTAGATTAATTATTTAAGGAAATTTATATTATTCCAAGAATATGATAGGAAGATAGAGTTTGAATCGAAATAAGTGGATAAAATACAGTATGCAAAGCAAATTTTCATATTAGATATTTATTCTATAAGTCACTAGAACACATCATACATGGTAAATAGTGTATGTGTTTGTGAGAAGTTGAACATTTTGGATAAAACATACTTGGAATAAAGATGAGGTGAAGTAGTTTAAATAATCATATTAAGATCCATATGTCATGTGGAAAGGTGAGTTTAATAAATAATTTAAATATTTTTAAATTTAGACACATTTTTTCATGGAGTAAGAATGAGGCAAACATATTTATGGGTCTAATGTTAGAGTTAGGTTAACATCTAGTTTAGTAAGAAAAAACTATATGATTTTCCTTAAAAGTCGTACATATTATTATAAACGACTTAATTTTATAAAGTATAATAAAAACTAGGAAAGTATAACAAAAAAATATATTAATTTTTTAATGTGATTGGATTGTGGCACATGTTTCAATATTTTAGATATAAATTGATGATACTTATGTAATACTTACTCAATTATTACACTATACTACCATGATATTTACTCAAAATATACTTAAATTATCATTATATGATACATACATGATATTTTCCTGTAAAAAATTAAATATAACATATGACTAATATAATACATTACCATCATTTTAGATACAATATAATTATATTAATTTCATTCTAGATTGTATTTATTATTTTTGATCACTTTACGCAATTAAAAGATCTTCACTCGAAACCTTTATTTATCAACATGTGCTAGATTCAAGCTAGGAAATGTTTTGAAACCCTTTTAAAAAATATTTTTTCTGTCATCTTTTATTTTTTGATCCTAATTTCCAAACAAACATTTTTTTATCATTTATGTTCATTAATTAGGCAATATAAACACACTATCATATATATTCATTGGTAGTATAATACAAACACACTCTACATGACATTATCCTATTAATTAATATAAATACACTATTACTTATGTTCTTTAGTCAACTAATATAAGTACAACTCTATTTTAGTTTATTGATCATTTAATACAATGAATGTTTTAGTTTATTAAAGCACACTATTTAATGTTTTGTTTTATTGAAACATACCAATTAATGTTTTATGTTCTCTAATAAGTTATTGGAAGCACAATGTAAGTATGTAATTTTGATCATATAATATAATTGTTGAGCATGGTCATTGTTGTCTTAGATTATCATTGACATTAAATAGAGCATGTGGTACTAATGCATTAATAATAAAGTGATTAGATGGATAGCTTGGAGAGATATGATAATTATGAAGGTTTTTAAGGACAAAAAAGAGGTTATGATGCATCCATAGATATATTGACAAAGCTTTGGTTTGATTTATGAGCATTTGGAAAGAATAACATGCATATTATAGCTTAAGAAAAACTAGACCCTCACTGAATGTCATGTAGATATGTATGAACCATTAGGTTTGTGTATTTAATTTAGGTATGAATAAAGTCAATAATGGTCAAGGGTTTACATGGAGATGTTGTCTATAGTGCCAAAAATCTACCCTACAAATTTGGAGTCTTGAAGTGATTTTTAGCTCAAATTATAATGCTTAAAAGTTACTCTAGCAAACTATGAAGGCACAGGGACTGTCAAGTTTAATCATGTTAAAGTCTAAATTCATTGGTTTAGAATATCCAATGGTGAGAAATTAATCATACATATTTAGATCAATGGTACATATGAATTCAACATGTTAAAGGTTGAATGCATTGGTGATAATTGTTATAAGATCATTAATCTGATAGAAGATCAACGGTGAGTGGTGGTTCCTATTTATGAAGATCAATGATGCAGGATAAGTCAAAGATTAAACAAAACATGTAGGACTACCAAATGGCACAAGTACATGGACTGATAGCAAAGTGTTCAAAAGGCATGTGAGGGTGGAAAATGTTGTAATCATGGGAGTTCTAATCGAGATCTAATGGTGAGCATTGCAAGATAAAGACGTAGTTACTCTGAGGAGATTGATAGTGCATATTTTATCAATAGTGTAAGGGTGCATGAGATGAGGTCAACATGATTTAATTTTAATAGTTTGTCAGTGACCGTTGGAATTCAAATATTCAAATTTGTGAAGGTTTTACTAGTTTATAGTTTTTGTGTTATAACATTTGATATATGTAAAATTTGATTATGGTGTAAAAATAAAAGCTGTAGAGGACTTCAAGGTGCATCCTTAAATATTTATTTAAAGGTCTGAATGTTTTTATATTCAAAGTTATTGAGTTCTAAATTTGACTATGTATGTGTTTATGCTCTGTAACTTGATAAGGATAACTAAGTTGTTCTTTATGTTATTTCAAAGTTTTAAGATGGATTAAGTGTTGGAGTATGTTGTATACTTCATGAGGACCATCTTTTTGGATTATAGAAGTTTAAGAAATCCAAATTTTGTATGACCAAAGGCTTAGAAGTTGAATATGTGTTCATTCTTGCTAATTGTATGTATAAAATGATGTTTGGGGTAATTATATTATAGCATAAGGGTGTTGTGATTGATGTTGTCAGTTAAGGTAGACTTATAGATCATTTGGCATGGGTCTATGTATTGTTAAATTATATCATGTTCTAAGTTTTCTCGGAGAAGTGTCAAAGAGGTAAGTGGGTCTTCATAGAACTTAAGAGGACACTTAGGCCTATCTGAAAGAGGTCACTACTTAAAAGTGACTCATGTAGATGGCTTAAGAGTGCAGGCATGTGTTTTGGCTAATAAGAGAAGTTGTGAGCATAATATTCATGAAGACTCTATAAAAGGTGAAACCAAACCTGATGGTTACTAGAATGGTGGGATAGGTGTTGAGAGACTAGTAGAGACATGTGTGAATAAAGCATGTATTGAGATTGTAGAAGATAGAGAAAGTAGTTTGGTCAAATTGAGGACTATGTATATGACCTTTTCATCATTTCTCTATTGTAATTATAGAATTAATGTAGGTTTGTGGTTGAGGATGAGAGAAGAAGCTTCAGGTGATCCAAAAGGGTGCTTTGGATGCATTGCTTGTGTAAGCAAGGTTGAGAAAGTGTGAAGGGTGAAAGTGAGGTGTTATACATTGTGTCTCCATCATATTGAAGTGCAATTAAATTTTTTTAGTTGTTTATTTCATAGGTGTTGTGTAGATGCTCAACATCTAGAACAAGTGGGTACTTGTTCATACATAGGGGTAGATATTCCTTGTGAAGTGGGTGCTTCACTAGAACGGTCTGTTATTTGTGATCATTTTATAAGACAAGTAGTCCATGTGTTTGCAAGATTAAGAGTGGATTTTATTCCCCATGAGGAATTCTCATAGGAATCATGTCTAATGTGTTTGATCTTGTGTATGCTTTGAATGTATGAGCTCTCTTATTTATGTTACTCGATTAGGTTGGTATATGTTATTTAATTAAGAGTTTGAAAGGATATAAATTGAAGATTGAAATATATG
Organism: Torreya grandis; assembly: GCA_037957365.1. Lineage (NCBI taxonomy): Eukaryota > Viridiplantae > Streptophyta > Pinopsida > Cupressales > Taxaceae > Torreya > Torreya grandis. The sequence continues at coordinate 839,423 of JARHVA010004639.1, read as the reverse complement.
GAATCACTTATTCACCTCCTCCCCTCTTAGTGATTGTACCTCCAACAATAATAATATTACATTATCATATTTTTTCATTTGAATTATCTTGTATGAAGTTAGAAAGATAACACATGATTACAAGAAGAAACATCCATTAAATGAGTACAAGAAATATAAATTTATAATGATTTGGGATACAATAGAAATAATGGGGATTTTAGGTAGGTTGGGGAAAATTTACATTATAAATGTTGAGATATGAAAGATCTTAAATACATAAACTCACATCGTTTGATTTCTTACAAGATTCACATTTGGCATGAAACCATTTTAAAAGTTTTTAAAATTTATATTAGTTTTGTTAGGATTTATGTTTTTCATGTGGGTTAGAAACTTCATTGATGAAATTATTATCTATTGGTTTTAACTAAGTAATCTAAGTTATTCTGAATGAAAAAAAATATATAAAAATTATGAGAATGTGGTAATGTCATGGATATTCTCACATGTTGTAGCTACAACCTTCTAGAAGAAGTGATTCCATAATTATTTAATATGACGAAAGGTATGTAGACTATTAATTTTTATTGGTTGATGATGACTTATATCTTGTATAAAAAAATAAATCAAATTGAGTAATAATTTTCAATATTAAAAAACTATCCACTCAATGGCTTTGATTATGTTCTTTGTGTTTAGAAGAGGATATGGTCCCTTATATGTATGTTTAAGGATATTGTGCCATATAAATGAATAATTGAGTATGTCATTTTACGTTTCATTAGTTAAGGAATGATGTCATGGATGTAAAAATAGAGAGATGAAAAAATTAAATACCAAATTTCATGTAGGAAGAGACACTCCTATGGAGTATAGAAAAGAATTCAAGCATGATAAAAAAAAGTGTCTAGTTAATGATATGAAAGCATAATTGTTTAAGATAGTCATTAGGCTATAATGTATGTTTCAAATGATGGTGAATATATATATATATATATATATATATATATATTTCCTTATAAAATTAAAACACAACATAGGTTTTAATATAATAATACCTCAATAAAATTTTCAACCAATAGGGAAATGGAGTTGGTATTCTATTTCCTTAGTATGAAATATAAAGCAATGGAACAAGCCTTTAACTTTGTTTGACCCTAAAAATTGGATGAAGATCTCATTAGGGTAGATAGGTTTAAGAATATATAAATGAATATGCACAAGGATTATAATTAGATCTATATAAAACCAATTAATTTAAAAACTGAGAAAGAACATATACTAAATTTATAATGCTAAGATATGATAAAAATGGAAATTAAAGCTATGATAGCTATGGAAATCACAAATAAATAAGATATTTAGTTATTTTTTATGATAATATAGTTCTTGATATCTAACATGTAGGAACCAAATAGGAAAAATATTATTAAACGTTTACCAAATTCTATATTAAGTGCATTTGTAGCCAAAGACACTTGCATCAGCTTGGGATGGTTGTGTCGATGTTAATATCTAGATCAAATGCAAGTTTATAGTATGTAATACTTGGTGAAATTGGATGTCACCACTTGGATGCTTCTACATTCATTTTCACCTTCACTTTGGGATATTCAGATCTAGGTCATGGATATAAATAGTTCCTCATCAAATGATCAAATCCAAATTCTTTATATTTATAGTGACCTTGGTAAAAATGGGTTAATGGGATCATTGTGTCGATCTAACCACAAACATCCCTCTGATAATGAATGATTCATACATAACCACTACTCTAAAAAGGGCCTAAGACTAATGTAATTCTCTGCTAATGTGTTGGTTTGTGTGTGGATAATGGTGCAATATGTCAAAAGAAAGTGCAATAATGACCTAGCTTGTAACTTGGAAATTAGCGATCTTGTGAAGCTCCTTTAGTAATTTCAACCTAAAGGTGTGTTTCTCTTGTGACTGATATAAGAATAGGATAAAATATGATAGCTTTATTCAATTGAATTCTATTTATTACAAATGCTAGGTGAGTTTAAAACAAGGATTGATATTGAATATATACCAACCATATCAGAAGAATATATTCCAAAATAGCACTTAGAGAAACCATTAGTATATGCTTCATTTAAAAATTACAGGCTTTATGGCACTAGACACTTACATCAGTGTAAGATACTTGTGTTGATGCAAGCATCTAGGATTGACATAGGTGTCCATATAGTAGGTGCAAGTCCAAAACATATAGATATGGATAATAAATAGGTCTTAAGCATTCTAAGTAAGATATATGACCTGGGTCATTAATATTTGATTGGTTAGAATAAGAGATAGCATTCGATGTAAGAAAAAGAAGATGCAAGACATGTAGATGGGAGAAAGGCTTAAAACTAAGATGATCAACCAAGGTTTGAATTTTTTACGTGTGAAATTATATTGTTCTATATAATTAATAAATATTTTATACATTTTATCCTACCCCCCTTTAATCTAGTAATGAAATTACTAGTTTAAGGAAAAGAATGTGTACTTAGGTGTGTATACTAGACTTTGAATTTGTGTGAGCCCAACTTGAGTGATTTTATAGTGACTGAATTATAACCAAGAGAATTTTATATTGTATAATCAATGCATATAATCTTAAATTAAAATTATTTAAAATTGATTGTAACTGAAAGAGTAAGGTTTAGGATTGCATCCTTGTATTGATGCAACCACCTTACTTATTGGCAAATTTATTTAAAGAGATATATCATTATGACATAGATAAGAGATTAGAATCAATAAAAAACAATATAAAGTAAATACAATATATATTATAGGATACATTTCCCCAACCTTGGAGAGATAGGTGAGTTTCCACCTGGTAGTTGAGATTAGCTCAATTTTGCAACCCAGTCATACATAAAACCTAGTGAGCATGAGTGAACATATTCAACCCATACTATATATCTAGTGAGGTTGGTTGATGTAATCAAATACAATTTGTAAACATGGAACATTTAATTTATTTAATAACTGCAACCATATAAAAGCAAACTAACTATTGCAGTAAACTAACTCAATACAATCGTTAAAATTCCAACCTGGTGGGTGATGACAGTCCATAAAAGAGTTTGGAAATTTAAAAATAATTTTGTATATATAATATTAGGTAAACATTGCATATCATATGCACCTTAGATATGTCTCATGCTGAAATTGTGTATAACAATGGTACCAATGTATACATTTTACCATAAATGTGTATCTGAATCATATAATTTTGTGATTTAGCCAATTTGGATATTTGAACAAGTGTGTGTGGAATGATACCATAACATTCATGTGATATATATGGAAAAATAAAAAAATTTATATAATTTCCAATGTGGAGGATATGTTTCCAAAACATGCCCCTACTATAATTTTGGTATGTCATATATAGAGTAAGTGTGGTGCACATGTTTTCAAAACATGCCCCCATTGAATCTAAAAATTATGAATGTATGGAAGCCATGACTCTATGACATTCCTTCACTCATATTATCCCCCTTTGAGGTGAAGGAAGAATAGAACTAGGAGTTATCTCACCTCAAAAAGAAAAGATAATCATTTAAATGTAACTTAATAATATAGCATATAAGAGAATATGTCTAGGTAAATGTATCATTGAAGCACCATAACGTGATCATAACAAGGTTTAATATGCATGATATTATAATGATGCCCCACACACACACACAGATATATATATATATATATATATATATATATATATATATATATATATATATATATATATATATATATATATATATATATATATATATATATATAGATATATATATATATAGATATATATATATATATATATATATATATATATATATATATATATATATATATATATATATATATCATGTCTGCACTTAGTCCAATCTGGGGTAGACCCCACTAACTAGTTAGGTTGGACCCTTTTTATAATTGAAAGCCATTCATTTCAATTTATTAATATTTATGTCTCAAATGATGACATCAAGATTACCCATTTATGGTGATGGATTTTGGATGATCTCCCCAATGGTCATTGCATCATATGTGGTGACATTAATATGATGGAATCCCCTAAAGATAAAGTCAGCCACCTACCAATATGTTGGGTGGTTGGTGAAAGGGAGGCATGGTATTATATGTGCATGAAATGGGGCTTTTATGACCCTAATTTAATATGTTAGCCTATAGATAGATTATTGTACACCTATATCAATCTCAGGGAGGGCCTTGCTCATATTTTCAAGTGCCTAGATAGAGAAATGATGTCTACCCAACTGTATTTTTATTTTTACAATGGTTTTTCTCCTCCAATGCAGGTCCTATCATATTTTGGGCTTTTAATAACCCCCCTATTTAGTTTCTAGTGACATGGAAATCCATGAAACCCAAGGTCCACAAAATGCATTCACTTCTAAACACTTCCCTACTCAAGCATGGGCCCACTATGGTTCACATTCATATAGTTTGGAATCTAGATCCCCATCCATCTGAAAGTTTTGGCTAGATTCCTTGGTGGGATGACACCATCATAAAGACATCTCACTTTTTGAGAATCTATGGTGGCCAACTTGCTAAAATTTGAAGACACTCTTACTTTACCACTTCTTCAGTGCTTAACCGTGTGGCTTTAGCCTTGGAAAAATATTCCTTCAATAAGATAACTGATAACTAAAATTCTTGGGGAGCTCATATCATATCAAGACTCCACTCGCACAAGATAGCGAACAAAGATTCCAAAGAATTCTTTCAAATGCTTCGAGCTAAAATCTTGAAGCAATAAATCCATGATATCTATGATGCCAGAGGGAGATTATCAGATTCACCATAGATTATTCTAGATTTTATCCTCCGTTATCAACAAGTGTTTAGAGCTCAATCTTCTTTTCTAGAGCATGATATTTCCATTCAACATTGCCTCATAATGGCACCTTACATACTCACTCCCACTCAATGGGTGGCTTGCAATAGGCTCATCACTATGGATTAACTACATGAGGTAGTGTCTCATATGGTAAAAGACAAATCTTTAGGCATTGATGGTTTCCCCTATGAATTATATAAAACCCTTTGAGAACTTGTGGGTGTTGAATTACACCATGTTTATCAATTAGCCTTTCTCACACATTCTCTAGAGGAGAATATAAATAAAAGAAACATTAAATTCATACCTAAGTAAGGGTATCATAAATTGATCTATAATTAACAATCAATCACCCTCCTGAATGTTTCCTACAAAATCATTGCCAAATATTTAGTGCTTCAGTTGCATAATCTATTATCGTACATCATTTACACTAAGCAAACATGATTCATTAGTAGTAGGTATATCTTAGACAATCTTATTGCCATTTGGGAAGGAATATAATAGGATAGAAGGTTTAAGCAACAAGTTATGTTTATTATGATTGACTTTGCAAAAGCTTACGACCGTACTGGGTGGCCATTCATCCTAGCCATGCTTAAATCCCTCAGCTTTGGGCCCAATTTCATTCAAATCATCCAGATGATATTTTTTGATGCCTCAATTGTCCTCTCCATTAATGGAGTTACTTCTAACTAATTTGGTTTGTTTCAATCTATTCTCCAATGATTTTATTTTGCACCTGCTCTATATGTGTTTATAGCTGAGGGTTTTGGATATCTTAGTAATGCCCAAGCTAGGGGCCTTATTAAGGGAATCTATCTCCCTCCAGATAAAGAAAACCCTCATAAAGTAATGCAATTGTTGAATGTCCACTTTATGGATGATTTTTTCCTTACTCTTATTGAGGATGGGGATAATGTGGATAATGTGGATAATGCCTTCAATACCTTTTACCTTGCCTCTAGCTCAAGTGTCTAATGGTAAAAAAAATTATTTCTATAGGCAATCATACCTCCCTAGACCAATGTGGGCTACCAAATATGGATGGGCTTAGATTTAACATGATGAAATATTCAAGTTTATTGGCATCCCTTTTGATTTTGATGCTTCTCAAACCCTATTGTGGTAATATGTTGTTGACAGAGTTGCTAAAAATCTAGAATATTGGGTGACTGAGCCCTTATCATTAGCCAGTAAGTTCTAAATCTACTCAGAAGTGCTTGTGACCACCCATATTTACTACTCTTCATGATGGGTGCCTTCAAATAATTCTTACCAAAAGCTTGAAAAACTTCTCAATGATTTTATTTGGGCTAATTATTCTCATGGACATGGATTTGACAACATGGTCTGGGATTATTGCCGCCTCATGTGGGATACCAGAAGTATGGGGCTCATTAGCATGGCTCATCAAGGAATTGCCTTATGTGCCAGATGGATTTTGTGGGCCATTGATGGCAATGAAGCTTGGAATGTTATACTCTACCACTACATCTCTTTGGGCTTGCCTAAAGGCAACAAATCCTAGAAAGGGATCGACTTCTCTAATCTACTTATCATTAAATCCACCATTTAAATTTTAGGGTCCTTCATGGTGAAAAGTATCTAGAAAGCATGAGAAAATATCAAACCATGGCTTCTATGGAATGGCTCAGGGTGTCGATATGGGTTGTGTGTTAAATCACACTCACTATGGGGGTTACTTGTTATCAATTTCAATAATGTCCCTCTAATCGAGGTTCCTTGGATCAATGTTCTCAAGTTATTTCGTAGAGGCATTCATACTATCCATGATATTTTTTGTAAGTAATCTCTCTCTTGGCTATCTTGGGAAAAGGTGAAAACCAAATTTTAGTTAGCCAATGATAATCAAGAATCCTTCCAAGAAATCTTTAATGATGTTCCACCTTCAATGCTTCACAAAATTTCTGTTCACTCTACTCATCCTTGGTGGAAGCACTCAAAGTGGTATGTTGAAACTCCATTTCCTAATTACACCCCCCTGACTTGGCTATGAATGGCTTCATCCCCACATGCCTATGGTGGACAAGCTTAACTCCCACTAGAGTCTACATTCCTCTTTTTGTACCTAGTACTTCTATTTTCACACTATTTGGGAGGCTTGCTTGGATCCTAAGCTACCTCATTTATCTTGGTGTATCTTACATCAGGGCTTACCCATTAGCAGAAGGCTTGTACATTTAGGAATTTCCCTTCCCATTTGCCCTTTCTTTGGCCATCTGAAAATGCTCTCTCATCTTTTTTGGTACTGCTCCAAAGCTAAATGCATTTGGACATGGATTCATGACCTCCTCAAGCCTTTCTAACCCAAATTCTTTCATTGGTAGCATATCGTTTTTAGAGATAAACCCGCCTTTCCTTTTAAATATATGCAAGTCTGGGATACTTTTAGAGTCGAGATTCTATTTTGGTTATGGAAAGAAAGAAATAATGTAGTATTTAACAATACTTCTTCAGATTGTAATTTTTCTATTTTGAGCAAGTCCTCTATTATTTCCAATATTCTTTTACATATACAAGTGCAAGAAAACAATGTTGCCATGGTGCTTGTCCATCTCCAGGACCTTGTCACTCATTGGGGAGATAATCCTTGTGTTATGGCATGGGTTCTTTTGTCTCTGCCCAAGGAGCACAGACTTGATGACAAAATTGCCTTACCTCCTCGAGGTGGACACTAATGCAACTGATATCGGTGCCACTCTCACAATGGTAACCCATATCAGCATATGACCCCTTTTGTGTAGCAATGAAGGTGTCAACCTCTACCTCCTTCTGTTGGGTAGAATGATTGGGATGCTCCTCCTCCTTTGTACCTAGATGCTTTGAGACACCACCTGGAGGTTAGTCGAATGTGTTGGACAAGTTCTCTAGGATCTCTCTATCCATTTCTCCTACTTGAACACAACAAGATGATAAGGACAATACTCAGGCTTTTGGTTGGGAGCCAATTCCAGATGGCAATGACTTGCCAAGCTCGGGCTAGGGTCTTGATGATATGGATCCTCTGCATTCCAGCTTTCCTCTGGTAGCCTAATATTCTCTCTTATGATGTTCTAATGACTTGTTTCTAGAGAAGACTTAATATTATTTTTGTATTTTATATTCCCTATTTCTAGACTTGACCTACTCTGACGTTGAGGCATACTTCCATACCACTTATTTTTTGGTGAATTATTTATATATTTATTTTATATATAATGGAACAATACATAATTTGAAAAAAACAAAACAAACAAGATTAATAATAGAAATAAAAATCCAGCTATTTTCATTAAGAAAACACCATTCTCTAGGATATGATAAATGAGGAAAATGAGTTTTTAATACTCAAAGAATTTTGGTTCACCTCGTAGCCACTTGGAAATGAAATTTTGTGTAGTGCCGTATTGCTGTCCACAATCTTTTGGAAGCTGTATCTACCATCAAGTACATGCTTCACAAAGGCATGCACGTATATTCCTGCCCCGTCAGCCACATATCGAAGGTCTGAAGGTTTAACACCATAGAAGATGGGAATAATCACAGTGCCAGTTTTGAGCATAAATGACAGCTCGGCCAGACACCAAGGGGACTGCGCATATTCCTAGGAAAATATGGCAATATGAACTGAAGCACTCCTTATTGTGGCTTCTAATTCTGAAGGTATCTCATCGCCTGCTGTAAGCCAGTGCACATAGAGTTAAACAATTAGTCCCATACTTGTAAGATTTTTGTAAATAATTGTGGCGAAGGTGTGTTTGACATCCTGTCCTCTATCATTAATGAATACATGGCAAGGAACCTTCCGTGTAGATGCAGACGAAACTGGTGGTGCCATTTCCTGAAAAGCGTTGTATGAAGTCATTGCCATGCGATTGAAGTGAGCTAATCAGTATGTAGCCCAGCACTAATTCGAACCTTGCTCCTTCAATAGATCTGGCTCCTTAAAAGTAACGGCCTAACACCGTTTCACTTTTTAAAAAAATATCGAAATGATGATCTAAGCCTTTCAAACTCGTAGGAAAATGCAAAGGCAGGGCTAAGACTTGCTCGTAGCAGACCGAGAGTAATTAAATATAAAATACAGAGATAATTTACCTGCAGTTTATTAAGGAACCGGTGGTCGAGTCCCACTAAAAGAATGTTACAGTGATGTCATGGGCATGCTGGGAAAGTGCGTACGGCTATGTTGTTGAGCAGAGCGAGCGCATTTCAACAAGTATGTGCAGAGGTCTAGTAATTGCAGTGCGCTTGCCATGCTGTAATAAAACATACAATCGATAAAAACGTGTTTGGCAGTCGCTGCAAGCTCATAACGTCATTGGAAAATGTGATATGTGAAGGGGAGGTAAATAGAGGGCCCATAACGTTTTTGTGATTTGGTCATTGAAAAAAGAGGGAAATGAAAGGAATTGGAAAGCCTCGCTATCACATCCACGCTTTTTGTTTTCTTTTCTTTGTCCAATTCACGTGCCATATAGACTTTTAACGAATATATATATGCGGGGTCATTGATGTCAAGGAGTGAATTGGACCGATATGTGTTGTTAGGTAATATATAATACACAATTTTATTTTAAATAGATATTTCACTTATTATTTAAATTAGTTTTATGTTATATATCTTAAAATAAAGACATCATGATCAATGTGAAAATCTTTGAATGTATTTTTAGTTTATTTTTGTATAGGATTTTTTTTTAAAAAAATTATGAAAGGAGATTAATTTGAAATTAGTTTGGTACAATTTGTAATATGAAATAGCTTCTCTTCAAAAGAAAACAGTTCAAAGGAAAATAGTTTAAAGGAAAATGGTATATATAATTAAAAATCTTAAAACATAAAAAACACAATTTAGTTTTTAGGAATAGAGAATATTAATTTTTTTTATCAAATTTGAACAAAACTTAATAATGATTTTGAATTTTTATTTATTATTTTAAGTATAATATAAATTATTAGGTTATTCATTTTTTTTATAAATAGTTTAGACAAATTATTGCTCCTTAAGGCATCCTCATGGAAAGAAAGTGACTTTGACACTGCTATTGTGTGTACAAATATTGTGATTGCTATAAAAATTATTTTAACCAAACTACATTTTACAGAAATATTTGGATATCAAAGAAAATAATATTCATATTGACCTATTTTATAAGATTAATAAATATTTGAACATTTCTGAAAATTTTGAAAATACCTTAAAAACATTTAATAATTTAGACAAAATAGTAACAAATATTGTTACTTTCTTTAACACAAAATCTATTCACACAATGTGTATCCCTTAACACAATTAATGTTTGACAAGATTTATAATGCTTTTAGAATTATATTTCAAAAACCAATAAATGCCATAATAATAATTTTTTTATAATGCATTAGCAAGGCTTGAGGGGTCTCTTTCCTAATAAAAAAATATGAAAAAAGATTACACAAAAGAATAATTATAATAGGTAAGAAAACATAGATTAAAAAAAGCATAAAAACTTATAAAAATACAAGATTTTTTGAACCAAACAGAAAGATCCCATAAAGACTAAAGATCCAAAAACACTGGCGAGACCAGGAAATCCTAAACCCTAATTTTGACATAAAAACCAAGAAATGAAAATCTAAATTCACATCACTTCATTATCTCTCAGTGTCAAGTGATTATTTTCCTTCTTCCCTGTGAGAAAGAAGAGCCTTCATCGTCCATTGTGAACCCTAAGCGATGGAGTTCAAAACATCCAGATGTAATCTTTTTAATTTTATCCTTCTTCCTATGTGCTTTGGAGACCCAAAGTTGGATTTAGTTAGTAAATATTTTGTTTGGGAAATGGTGTGAATTTTTGTGATACCCAAACCCTCCTCGTCCCCTTCTTTTGAATAAGTGTCATCATTATCTTTCTATTCCTCTAGGCCTTTCAAGCTAGTTGTGGATGCTTGACCCTCATGTTCGTCTTATTGGGATGATGACTCTTCAAAATATTGGGAAGCTTCCTTTTGAAATAAATCCCTGTCGATCTTTATTTCTATGTCCCTAATTATGTTGATCCAGTGTTCTTCACAATTATGCACCACTACACCCTTCAATAAATAAATAGGTGCTCCATCATTTATGCAAGTACACTGCTTAAATCTTCCCTAAGATTGCTCGGCTTTGACTTGAATTGTTTCATAGCCAAATAATATAAGGCCTTAGATTTCATGACTATAATCCTTTCTTTTGGGATCCATTTCTAGAAAACTACACTTATCTGCAATTTCATTTTGGGGAGGGAAAAGCTGCTATCTTATGCCTTCACTTGTTACATGCATATCACCTCACAAAAAGCCCTTTAAAATCCACATGATATAATCACTGCCCTTTCTAGGAAGAGATTCAAAAAGAAGTAAAAACATGTTGGAAGGCTTTAAAAAATGTAAGCTCTGGCATAATTTGATTTCACTCCATTCACCAGTAGATCAATATTGAAAAAATAACCCACCATCTTGTTAGTAGTTTGACCAAAGCATGATTTCTCAATGTCAAAGGAAGGTGATTCAATAGAATCCATATGGGAACCTTATCAATCTTATTTATTGCACGATAAAAAAAAGGCTTCCACGAGCAGAGAATTAGCCTATATCAACCATAGAACCAAGGACCATCAAATGACAAGAAATCATGATCTTCCTTAGATAAAAAATTGATTAGGAAAAATCTACTTTTAAGTGCAACTAAGCCAGGGCACCCAATGTTCTTCCAAATGTTTTATGTCTAACAGTAAATGTAAGATGATGTTGGATTCTTTCCAAAAAGTACTACCAAAAGTGAACAACCCTCCATTTTTGCTATCAATTAGTCTGTATCATCTTTTGAGAGACTCAAATCCACTACCTCCTTTGCCATCCAAAATGGGATATCACAAAAAATGAATTCAGCTCTCTATTATTCTCTATCTGAATTGAAACAAAATAATTCCCCTATAATTCACCCTCCCCAAGTTCTTCCATTACGGCCTTCATGTTGTCTACACCTAAACCCTCCCCCATTCCACTATGTTCCCATTGTTAAAAAACCCTCTCCTTAATCAAGGATGCCTTAACCAAGATAGAGGAAAGGTGATTGAGCTCTTTTGAAATTAAGGTTTTGTAAAGAGTTATGCAAGAATGGAATGGATTAAAATGGTTTTTACCTTTTAGAGAAAACCAATCAATCATTAGTCCTTTCCTTCACTTACCATTCCTCTCATACAATCCTCGACACATTGCCCTCTCCACCCTTGCTCAACTCAAAAATATTTCCATGCCTCGAAAAATCTTTGATAAAACCATATGTTTTGTATATCATGGCTTACAAATAAAATCTACGTTATCCAAAATTTGCATCGTTAAGTTTAAAACCCTAATCATTGCCACTGTACTTCCATCTCTTACACCCTTTTATCCTCCTTCAATGATCATTTCTCCATTCTCCATTGCCCTACCTACTACTACCATGAAATTTCCATATGACTCATCACAATCCTGTCTTTACCGACACTATTCTTATCCATGCCTCCTCAGTGTATTAATCTCATGGAATGTATATTTTCAAATACACCAAAAATTGGTTAGGCCACCTTCTATTAATTTCCACAATAGTAAATCTAACACCTAAATGTTCTTTTTTATATAATTTTTGGTGCAAATTAATATCACATTATGCATTTGGTTTTATATACATCACTTATAGGTGTTTTTTTTATATTTGTCTTATGTACTGCTTGATGTGGTTGAATATGTAGGGAAATGATGGATGACATCACAAAGTAAAGAGGGAAAAAATAGTCATTCTAAAAATGAGGGGGGAATAAAAATAAAGATCGATCAAGTTCAAGTGGAATGTGGGGTAGCTACACAAGCATGGGGGACTTTGGTTTGAATTCAGGGCATGGAAAATTGTGAAACTTCTAGAAGGAGAGTGCAGACTTCAGTATTAAGACTATGGACATTGGTGATAGGAAGGAGGATTCAAAAATGCCATTAGGGAGTAGGACATGCTTACAAAGGGGTTTCCTAAACCTCGATCCTGTTAAAAGGAATTTTTACGATGAGAGATCTTCAGCAAAATAGTTAGGTTGTGTGAAGGTTGAGCAGATTACATAACCTAATCATTCAATTGTTCTTCAGAAAGATCCTACATGTGTCAAATCTAAAATAGTTTAGTTTTAAGCTTGAAACGGTTTGGATAATGGGTCACAAGTGGAGGGTGACTGCTTAGTTCTGTCAGAAGGCATTACGTAGTAGAATGAGGCCAAAAAGGGAGTAATTAGTCCCATTTTAGATAACTTAGTTTCTAGAGCATCTTCCAAGGCACCTTTGGTTGGTTCCACAATCAAGAACAATGAATAGAGGTGGGTCTATATTGAGTGTAAGAATGTGGAAAACATTTTACATGCTTGTTCTAATTTATGTAATGCTCGACTAGAAAAGGACCAAGGCAGTTTTTCTTCACCCTTGGTGACAATTAAATCCAGAGTAACGAAGCTTGTTATGGCTATGTCAGGGTCAGCATCACCTTCATTCTTTTTGGGTGGCATTCTAGTGTCATTTTCAGAGGATACCAATGATTTAGAGATCTTAGACCAAGCCATTTTGGACTTGGATTTGACTTTTGGCAACCACAACTTATTTAGAAAGTATGTGGGCTCCACACTCTCATTCCCTGATTGTGAGATGGGATTCAACATCTTTGTTTTTCATTATGGTCAGTCATGGCTTCTTCTAAGTGGTTTTCAGTTGTGCAGCTGATTGGGATTACATTTGGTTGTTGGGTCTTTGGTTTGTTGCAACTTTGAAATATGTTTTTGGCTTTGGTCACCCTTTTTTGACCCTAAAGAGGTGGAGATCATAGTGGCACTTCCTTGGCTTAGGTTATACAATATTCTGCCAATTTTAAGGAAAGAAGAGCACATTATTAGGGTGATCAATTAGGTTAGATCCTTTGCTAAATTGGATGAGAGGTTTGAAGTAAAAATATTTGTTAGACCCTGCATAATTGTTGATTTATACAAGGCCCTTTGCCACTCTATTATGCTTTGTTCATCTCATGACTAGTGGATCTAGTATCTTAACTTTGAAGACCTTCCTTTTAGATGTTTTCGATGCAACCTCATTGGGCATAAGGATGCAAGATGTTCTTCAAAGGGTTTTAAGAGTCTGGGTTTACGCTTGCAGCTGGTTTGGAGGAAGAAAGTTGGGAATTCGATCAAGAATTATTATGGTAGAATCTTGGCATCTTTTATAATCCATCAGGAGTTATCCCTCCCCCCTCTGGATGGGGATCCCTCACCAAGGAGGGAGGTTGATCAGATTTCAATTGAGGCGCAAGTTGTCTCTTCGAATCTTATTCCTCAAGTTTCAATTGGTTCCCCTTGTTTCCCCGCTTTGGATAAATAAAAAGCACATATTGTTTTTTTTTTTGGTCTAAAATAAAGGATGCAAAATAGAGGCTCAAAGGCTAAGATTAGATGCAGAAGAAATGATAAAGTGATGAAAATTACCCCATGTCCAGCAGTGATTCAAAAGTGCCGAACCACAACGTAAAAAATTTGGGGATCAATCAATCAACACAAAATTATATTATTTGAGAAATATTACAACTATATAGGACTTGTCCTATAACAATTCTCCTTAATTATAGATTGGTTGTTTTAACAACTAACAACAAATATTTCATTTATATATATTTTTTCTATATTAGTGTGTGTATAATAACACATTTATTCTTTCTTCTAAATATAATATGTTCACATTAACGGATGTCAATTTTAAGTGGTAATACATCTAAATACAATATTAAAATAACTTTTTACAAAATACATGATCATAAACTTATTTGAAGAGTTTATTACAATACGAAGACAAATTACCTTTACAAACTTATTTAACAAATTTTTGACACAAAACACATAATAACAAAAAAATGAACAAAATTATAAAAAATAATATAATTAAAAATTCCAAATGACACAAAAATAACAACACTACTAACAACTTAAAAAAATAAAAAAATAAAATAAAATAAAAATTAAATTACTTAAAAATTAAACAATTTTTAAAAAATAAATTAAAAAAAACATAATTTTAACTTTTCTTCTATTAAAATCTAATACCTAAACTACATACAAACCATATAAAATAAAAACCAAAACCTAAAAAGACAACCATAGTTCAATAAACAAAACCGGGATATTAAAAAGAGGGAAAAAAATTTAAAAATTAATTAAATTTAAAAATCTAAATTAAATCTAAAACATAATCTAGAATATGACACATCGATCTAAAGCTTTAAACATAAAAAAAAAATTTAAACCCTAAAAATAGAAACAAGATCTGAAATTCAGACTCAAAGATATACATGCCATAAGTAATGCCGCCGTGTGGAGGAGAGAGGCCGAGGATGGTGGAAGCAGGCCGAATTGGTGGTGGACTGCAAGGCAGTGAGGGAGCCGAAAGTTTGTGAGATGAGCATCCTGCGTGGAGGCACCGATGTGAATACAAGCTGAGTGAGCCGTGAAGGAAGCTATGCACAGGGAGATATCTGAGCAAAATTGAGATCTATAGTGAAAGCACTGACCAGGTGGGCAATCGATTTAGATAGGTCGCCAATGGTGAAAAATACCACTTTTCAATTGCAAACAGCTCGTTGTATTTGCAGAATTTTCTCAAATCATTTCTGGATTTTCTTCGCCTCTTTCCAAAATTTCCGGAACGTTTTGAAATTCCGATTTTTGTTCACATTTGATGGAGAAATCGTAATTTTGGTGAACCTGCCAAATAAAAAATCCCCGGTGTCATTCAGTACGATCCCAAGATCAAAAAAAAAAATCTCAAAGAAGTAGCGACAATATAAAAGCTAGGGGTCTGCAACTTGGTATGCAAATATATGCATCCATTTTCTGTAGATATTGTACGGCTTGTATAAAATCTACTAGTACGTCTTTGTGTAAAATATTGTATAGCCGTGTATACAAATCTACAGAATACATATATAATATATAATATTTTGATTTTTTGATTTTTTAATGCAAACGATGGATAAAATGGTGTGAAAAAAAAGGGATAGAGGTGAACACAGTGTAAAGAGAAGAAAAATGCAAGTGGATGGTGAGCCCAGTGGCGTTGCACTGCTAAACTAGTGGTGATATGCAAAAAGATTAAACAAATACAATGATGGCATTTGCTCATGGTTTGCTTAGTATAGTTATAGTGTTTGTGTGACAAAATAATAAATAGACAAAGCACTATGTTCAGAGAGGCCGGATCCCTGCTATGATACTACTGAAGGGAATTACCCGATGTCCAACAGTGATTTGGAAGTGCCGAAGCACAACACAAAAAATTTAGGGATCAATCAATCAAAATAAAATTATATTATTGGAGAAATATTACAATTATATAGGACTTATCCTATACCAACTCTTCTTTATTATAAATTGGTTGTTTTGACAACTAACAACCAACATTTTGTGTGTATCTGTTTCTTTCCTATATTAGTGTGTGTATAATAACACATTTATTCTCTCTCCTGAATATAATATGTTCACATTAAAACATTCTAACATGAAAGACATAACACAACGGATTATGGAAGATCTACTCTCATGGTGTAGAAGAAGATTAGTTCAAACCATTAGCTAATTTGTTGAACCCTTCATGCTCTAAGGGGTAAATGGTGGAATCCAAAACTGTTTGTACTCTATTTTTGTTGAATAAGTTTGGTTTTGTGTCTATATTCTCATTGGATTGAAGGTTTTCCTTGTTGATCGTTGGTGGCTTTTAAGCTGAATCCTAATTATTGTGCAGATTTTAGGCTATTTTTTTGTTGTTGTCTTGGATGTGATCCCCTTTAAGAAATATGTCATGTTAGTTTTTGGGGTGTGTTGGAGTTTTTAGTTTTTTTGGTTAGGCTGGTCATGTTTTGGTTGACTTTGTATGGGGTTATGAGGTTCCATCAAAGCCATTTTTTTTACCCATTAACAAATAAAACATAAAGAATAAGGGAAAACACAGCGTAAGTTGTGGTTCATTTAACTTCATTAAGCTTATGACCCATATCTTCCTATGTGTATAATTATTTATTCTTTGTCAATGGAGAGTTAATATTATTTGCTTATAACATATGTGTATAAAAACTTACAATAGCATATTTTTTGCAAAGGCTCCTGAAAAGGTTAAGTTTCTGCCATGATTGACGTATACATATCATACGTACGAGAACCCAAACTAGGGTTTGACACTAGTTTTACAAGTTGACACGCTCATGTTAGGGGTTGTAACAACACCTTTCTTTGTTCGTCTTTCGATCATTGACAGTGGTCTAACCATCTTCATCACTAGATTGAGTGTTTTGAGTTAGAGGTTTTGAAATTGGTTTAGATTGAAAGGCCAACAAAGGGAAATATTTGATTTTATGCTTAGAATATTGACAACAAAAGCAATTGATAGGAAAGTTAATATACAACGCTCTTTATATGTAGTAGGTGTTTCATACCTAGATGTTGAAGGTCTCCTTAAGGTTGCGTTAGAGGTCTACTTAAGTGTAGATCTGAATTTGAGGATGAGTTGAAAATAACATATTCGATTTATGAAAAAATACATCCCATTGAAACAATGATATTGTCATGAAAATGTCCACAAAACAAATGGAGCCCATAGAATTCAATCCAACCAAAATATTAAAGACTAACTATTCAAAGACAACAAAATTACATATTGATGAAGAGAAAACAAACAAAAAAAAACTAAAAACATACAAAGACTTTTCCATGAAAAACAAAAAAAACATATTAAAACATTTTTACAAATTAACATAAATATATTAAATATCAACAAAACGAAATTAAATCTTATAAAATATTCAACCAAAACAAAGTACTATAATTATCTATAAATATTATCGAAATTAAAAATTTACATCCAACTATAAACACCAAGTGAACACCTTTTTATTATAACCACCCGCAAACCCACACACGCCTGCCCGCCCCCCACCAAGTGAACACCTTTTTTCCACGGTAATTGATATATCGATGCGTTCCATGAAAAACAATTAGGAATTGATAAATTATCGTTCACCTCGTAGCCACTTGTGAATGAAATTTTGTGGAGCGCCGTATTCCAGTCCACAATCTTTTGGAAGCTGTAGCTACCATCCAGTACATGCTTCACAAAGGCATCCACGTATATTCCTGCGGATAATCGTAGTGCCAGTTTTGATCATAAATGACAGCTCGGCCAAGCACCAAGGGGACTCCGCATATTTCTGGGAAAATATGGCAATATGAACCGAAGCACTCCTCATTGCGGCTTCTAATTCTGAAGCTATCTCATCGACTGCTGTAAGCTAGTGCACATCTAGGCAAACATTTAGTCCCTTTCTGGTAAGTTCATTGTAAATAGCTGTGTCGAAGGTGTGTTTGACATCCTCTCCTCCATGATTAATGAATACAATGCAAGGAGCCTTTCGTGTAGAAGCAGACGAAACTGCTGGTGCCATTTCCTGAAAAGCGTTACATGAAGTCGTTGCCATGCGGTTGAAGTGAGCTAAGCAGTCTGTAGCCTGGCACTAATTCGAACCTTGGTCCTTCAATAGATCTGACTCCTTCAATAGATCTGGCTCCTTAAAGGTAGCGGCCTAACATCATTTCACCTATTAAAAAAAATCGAATTGATGATCTAAGCCTGTCAAACTCGGAGGCAGATGCAAAGGCAGGGCTAATACTTGCTCGTAGCAGACCGAGAGTGAATAAATATAAAATACAGACATAATTTAGCTGCAGTTTATTAAGGAACCAGTGGTCGGAGTCCCAGTAAAACAGAGGTTTCAAAAAGTCTGCTACAATAATGCATGGGCATGCTGGGAAAGCGCGTACAGCTATGTTGCTGAGCAGAGCGTGTTTTCAATAACCATGTGCAGTGCGATTGTAATAACACACACAATCGACAAAGATGTTTTTGGCAGTCCTTGCCATCTCATAAATTTCCAATCAATGGAAAATGTGATATGTGAAGGGGGAGGTAAATAGAGGCCCAGTATTGGAAAGTCATATGGCGAGAGGAAAAACAAAATTTGGTCGGTGGAAAGAGAAGGAAATGAAAAGAATTGGAAATATCACATTCACGTGTTTTTTTTTTTTTTTTTGGGGTGGGTTGTGGGTCCACTTCATATAATGGATATATAGACTTTCGATTAATATATATGAGGTTTATATGAAAGGAATTGGAAAGCCTGGCTATCGCATCCATGTTTTTTGTCTAATTCGCATGATACATTTATAAATTATATATATATATATATATATATATATATATATGATTCAAATAAAAGGAATTAGAAACCTCAATTATTAGATCCACACTTTTTGTTTTATTTTCTTTGTCCAATTCATATGACATGCATACACACTTTCAACATATATATATATAGTGTCCACATGAAAGGAATTGGAATATTTGGCTATCACATCTATACTTTTTGTTGTGTTTTTTTGGTCTAATTCACATGATGCACATATAGACTTTTGACAAATATATATATGAGGTCCACATGAAGGTAATTGGAAACCTTGGCTATCACATCTACGCTTTTTGTTTTGTTTTCTTTGTCCAATTTGCGTAGCGTGCATATAGACTTTGAACTTATATATATGAAGTCCAGATAAAAATAGCTGGAAACCCTAGCTTATTTTGTTTTCTTTGTCCAATTCACATGACACATATATAGACTATTAATGTATCAATGTGTGTGTGTGTGTGTGTGTATGTATGTATATGGTCCAAATGAATGGAATTAGAAAGCCTAGCTATCACATCTATGATTTCTGTTTTGTGTTTTTTGATCAATTCATATAACACGTATATGGACTTTCAACGTGTGTGTGTGTGTGTGTGTGTGTGTGTGTGTGTGTGTGTGTGTGTGTGTGTGTGTGTGTGTGTGTGTGTGTATGTATATATGTATGTGTATGTATATGTGTGTGTGTGTGTGTGTATTACACAATGCTAGGGATTAAATGAGACCAACATATGTGGTTAGCTAACATATATTATACAATTTTAAATAGAGATTTCGCTTATTTATTGTTTAAATTATTTTTCGGTTATACTTGTTGAAATAAAGACATCATAATCAATGCGAAAATCTTCAAATATATTCTTAGTTTATTTTTAATAAGAAAGTTTTATTGATCATGAAAGGAGACCAATTTGAAATGAGTTTCATCAAATTTATGGTATGAAAGAGATTCTTATCATATGAAAATGACATATATAATCAAAAATCTTAAAATATAAAAAATAGAAGTTATTTTGTAGGATTAGAGAATATCAAAATTTTAAAAGTCCTTAAAACTTATTCTAAATTCTTATTATTATTTTATGTATAATATAAATTATTATGTTAGTCACTTTCTAAAAATAGAAGTTATTTTGTAGGATTAGAGAATATCAAAATTTTTAAAGTCCTTAAAACTTATTCTAAATTCTTATTATTATTTTATGTATAATATAAATTATTATGTTAGTCACTTTCTCTATAGCTAGTTTAGACAAACAATTATTTCTAGGGGAACTCTCATGGTAAGAAAGTGACTTTGATGCCACTATTGTGTGCCAAATCATAAAAATGTTATGATTGTTATAAAACTCATTTTAACCTAATTGTATTTTAAAGAAATATTTGGATATAAAATAAAATAATACATAGATTGGCCCATTTTTATAAGATTAAAGAATATTGGAACCCTTTCAAAGAATTTGAAAAACCTTAAAAATATTTAATAATCTAGACAAAATAGTTAAAACTATTGTTTAATTCTTTAACACAAAATTTATTTGCATAATGTTTGTTCCTTAACAGAACTCATGTTTGGGAATATTTATAATGTTTTTATAATTGTTTTTCAAAAAATCAATAAGTGTTCCATAATAGTATTTTTTTGGGGATGTATTAACAAGGCTTGAGGGGTTCTTTTCCTAATAAAAAATACTAAAAAAGATCACACAAAAAACTAATTACAATGAATAAGAAAACCTGGATCAAAGAAAAAATGAAAACATGCATATATACAATATTTTTTTGAATGGAACACAAAGAGTCCATAAAGAATAATAATCTCCCAATGATCCAAAAACAACCCAAAGACCAAAAACCCCAAACCTTTCTTTTAAAATAAATACCAATAATAAAAAGTCTAAATTCACATTACTTCACTATCTCTTAGCACCAAGTTGTTATCGCCCTTCTTCCCTTGTGACAAAGAAGAGCTTTCGTCATCCATTATGAACCCTCAGCTATGAAGTTCACAACATTGAGATATAATATTTTTACTTTTGTCCTTCTTCCTTTGTGCTTTAGAGGCCCACAATTGGCTTTAGTTAGTAAAGATTTTGTTTAAGAGATGGTGTGATTTTTTTTGTCATAGCCAAACCCTCCTCATCCCCCTCTTTTGAGGAAGCCTCATCACTATATTTCTATTCCTCTAGGCTTTTCAAGCTAGTTGTGTGTCATAAAGCCTCATGTTCATCTTATTGGGACAATGACTCTTCAAAATCTTGGGAAGCTTCATTTTGAAATAAATCCTTATCAATCCTTGTTTTCAAGCCCCATGATTATGTTCATCTACTCTCCAAGTGTTCTTCACAATTATGCACCCCTACACCCTTCAATAAAGAAACAGGTGCTCCATTATTTATGTATCATTACCTAAATCCTCTCTAGGATTGCTCAATTTTTATTTGACCTATTTGGAAGCTAAAGAGGATAAGGCCTTAGAGTTCATAACTACAACCATTTCTTTTAGGATCAATTTTTATAAAACTATTCCTAATTGCCATTTCACTTTGGGGAGGGAACAAGCTTCTATCTTATGCCTTCAGTTGTTAAATGCAAAACACCTCATAGAAAGCCCTTTCAAATCCACATGTTTTAATCACTGTCCATTCTAAGAAGAGATTTGAAAAGAAGTAAAAACATGATGGGAAGGGTCTAAAAAAATGCAAGATTTGGCATAATTTGACTGCACTTCATTCACCACTAGATCAATCTTGAAAAGTTACCCACCATCTCTGCTAGCAGTTTGACCAAAGCATGATTTATGAATGCCAAAGGAAGGTGATTCAAGAGAATCCATATGGGAACTTTATCAATCTTCTTTATTGTGGGACAAAAAAAAGGTTTTCCCAGGGAAAGAATCAACATGTATCTACCATGGAACTAAGGATCATCAGATCACACAAAATCGTCATCTTCCTTAGACAAAAACTTAATTACAAAAAAATAAAAAATAAAAAAAAATAAAATAAATAAATGCAATTTAGCTAGGGCACCCAATGTTCTTCCAAATGTTTTCCATCTAACTATAAGTTTATGATAATGTTGGCTTCTTACCCAAAAAATATTACCACAAGTAAACAACCCTCCATTTTTACTATCAATTAATCCACATAATCTTCCATGACACTCAAATCCACTGCCTCCTTTGCCATCTAAAGTGGGATATCACCTTAAAAAAATTTAACTCTTCGTTAATGGCTATCTGAATCAAAACAAGAGAATTCCCGTCATTCACCGTCCCCAAGTTCTTCTATTATGGCCTCTATGTTGTCTGCGCCTAAATCCCCCACAATTCCACTACTCTCACTTTGTGAGAAAACCCTCTCTTTAATCGAGGACGCCTCGACTAGCATAGGGAAAAGGTTATTGAGCTCCTTTGAAATCAGGGTTTTGTGAAATTTTCTACAAGAATGAAACGAATTGAAATGGATTCTACCTTTAAAAAAAATGAATCAATCATTAGTCCTTTCCTCTACCTGCGATTCCTCTCATAGAGTCCTCGACACATTGCCTTCTCCACCCTTGTTCAACTCAAAAATATTGCCATGCCGTGAAAAATCTTTGAAAAAACCATGTGCTTTGTATTTGATGGCTTGCAAATAAATCCTGCTCCATAGGTGACGACTGACTTTCTCTACCGACGGACATACACTATATTAGCATTGAGGTCATAATATTTCAATGAACCGGATCGATTGTCTGCCATGGGAGCTGCAAAATTGAAAAAGTTCTTAGCTTGCTATGTGTCATAGTGAATACCAACAACGGATGCAACCTCACTTGCCACTAGCGAACATTTTCCATCATTTTGAATAAACCTGCACTCTACATCAAATGTGTTGCAATTAAAGGATTTATATGGTTCTTATTTTTCCTGGTCGAAAAAACTATCAATTGAACTTGAAAAAGCACGCAAGGGAGTACTTGCATCGTCCATACGGAGTTTTGCACCTCCAACCATGATTGCTCTAATGTCTCCGCAGACAATCTTGGCCTATAAATTGTTACTACGCTTCAGGTTGTCTATCCAGTTCCCCAGTGAAAACACCTACTACCTCACTTTGAAGTCCAGTTGGCTACACAGTAGATTTATTATGCAACAACAGATCATATTAAAATCTCCCTAAACAAACCTCCTC
The DNA here is from genome assembly GCA_037957365.1 of Torreya grandis. Classification (NCBI taxonomy): domain Eukaryota; kingdom Viridiplantae; phylum Streptophyta; class Pinopsida; order Cupressales; family Taxaceae; genus Torreya; species Torreya grandis. Next base: position 816,073 of record JARHVA010004639.1, on the reverse strand, counting down.
GATTTTATTCAAAACCCCATAACTGCCACTTAAAATGTTAGCAATCCAGAAATGAGCCAATGTATATGTTTCTGAGTCTACATAAATAACCTCATCAGGTTCAAAAGCTTCAATATTTTCTCTTCCGACAATGTTAGATCAATAGACATAAATTAATCATGGTCTACATGAGTAACTATGTGGTTCTCCAAAAATCATAGAATCGAGTACTTCTTCTAAACTCATAACACAACCCGTCACCACTTCTTGCCAACTTTCTTTATAATTTTTTACAAACACAATCTTTTCAGAGGCCACTTCCTTAAGGTGTAGAATTGAGTGTCATATTTCATTTGTTATATATATTTTTGTTTCTCATTCATGTAAAACTTGTTTATTTTATCAGATTTCTCATCATCCTTTCGATTCAATTCGAACATTTGGCGCAAATAATTAATAATAAGATTCAAGAGTTAAATGAACCCTTTGATGATGTTAATATACCTTCACAAGAGGTAATCTCCCTGATGCATGTCATGGGTGTTTTACAAAAACAAGTACGTCTCACATTGAAGAGTAAAGCATACCAATCTTGGGCTGATTCCAATGCCATCCATGGCAATCCTATCCTATGTAGAATCTTCACTATGAAGTTTCCACCCAACTTTCAGATACCAGTGTTACCAAAACATGATGGGCATGGATATCCATACATTCCCCTTGAAGTTTAGATAAAAACTATGGCACATGTCACTTTAAGTTTGACTCTCTTATAGTTATTCTCCAAGAGTTTGGAGGGTCATGCACTAGAATGGTTCCATCATCCACTCCCCAATGATTCACTACATACATATGATGAGTTAGATGTAATCTTTCTCATGCTACATAACATATTTAGAGTTATAGTACATCTTTGCTAGAGGCCTCATTTTTCATCTTAAGGAGAATTTGCTATTTGAGATATCCAAATTATTCAGGCATCTATGTTACATCTCTCTGAGATTAGATAAAACATTGGGACTAGTTGAGACACATTCAGAGGTAGATTTGCATGTAGATTTAACATAGCCATAGTCATCTAATATGGTACAGGA
>JARHVA010004639.1:790000-810000 GCA_037957365.1 Torreya grandis | reverse complement strand
GCTTATTATAGAAAATGTGATCTTTCATGATCCAAAGGGACTCTTTACATAACATCATCTTTACCCATATTATAAATGAATCAATTGATAATGTTGAATAGTAGTGCTCATTTGACTAGCTATTTTTATCATTTTCTCCAGAGTTCATAAGGAAAATAACTTACTCCAAAAAAAATTGCTATTCACTCCATGTTTTCTGAAATTAGAACGAATATGAATAAGTGAACATCTAGTGACTCACATTGTAACTCTTATGGCTCTACACCATTCCATATGCAACTTAGGTGATCAAATCCCATATTCTCTCTACTTAGTTCCTCATTTATCTTGAATTGAAATTCCTGTAATAACATCAACCACCTAGATATTCACCCACCTAACATAATATTATTCACTAAGTATCGCATGGATTGGTTGTTTTTTAATAAATCAAATGGTGTATCAATTTGATCATGTATGAATTTTTGTATTGTCTATAACATCGCCAAATCTTCTTATTATACAGTGGTGCAATTATTTTTTATTGATGAAAGCTTACAACTTACAAAGTGGATGGGGTGGTCGAGGCCTCCATACCTATGTTGATCTATCATAGCTACTAATTATATTCTTAGTTCATCTACATGGACATGAAATGGCTTATTCTAATCATGGATTACCAAAATGGGATTTATGACTAGTCTCTACCTCATACCAATGAAATTTTACTAACACTTTGAAGTCTATTCAAAATTTGTGTCCTTTTTCAAAAACTATTCTAATGCTGTTGATATTATTATATATCCATGGATAAACTTCTAGTAGCACCCACTATGTCCTATAAATGATAACTCTTTATAATAATTCACTAGAGGTGGTAATCCCATAATTACTATGATCTTGGCTTGATTTACTAGGATATCGTTGCTACAAAAAACATGTCCTAACAAATCACAAAAAGGTTTGAAAAATATGCATTTTTCAAATTCAAGGCTATCAATATAACGCTAAACCTCTCCAAAATAAGTCACAAATTTAAAAGGTGATATTTGAAAAAAGATTAAATAACCCAATCATGTAGTAAACATTGTAATAAATAATTAATGAAATCCTTAAAGGTAGTTATCACGGCTCTGGATAATACAGTAGGAGTATTTTAAATACTAAAAGGCATTACTTTGTATGCAAAAAACTCCCATTATATTATATAATTGGTTCTCATATGATCTTCTATTAAAATTTGAATTTGATTATAGCCACTAAACTCATATGCGAAGGAGAAGATTTCACATCATGTGATTGAATCCATAACTCAATCTATGAGTGGAATCGAAAATGGATCATTTACACAATCAACATGTAGTGCTTTATAGTCACTACAAAGTTGAATTTATCTTGATTTATTGGGTTACACCACCATGGGACCTACCCATTCTAATTAATTCAATAGATATATGATTCTTACAACCTACGTATGGTCTATCTCTACTTTTAATTTTAGTTTCTTATTGGTATTTAGTCTATATGGGCACTTATTAATTGGCTTGGCACAATATTTCAAATCAATCTAAATGTCCCCCAATGAAGGATGTCTGCCCTTGACTTCTGATAATTTTATGGGATTTTTTTTTCCCATAATCTTGCAATAATTAAAATACCTCTCAAATATTTTGTTGCATCTAGTAATCTCCTATGGTGCATGTTCTGGTACAAAGACTGTACCAATGTTTTCAACTACCTTCCTTCCTAGTACCTGATATATTTTAATGTACCCATATTTCTTAGAGTCCCTTAATTTCCTCTCCCTTTCCTACTCCATAATATGTATGTTTCTTAGATGTGTATCTTCTATTTTCATTATGATGTTTCCTTTAGGCTCTTGTATCTCTCTCTATGCTTCAAATAATCCTTTCATATCTGAAACCTTTTCACTGTCACTATATTATTTTTGGTTTGCACTGTCCAAAATTTAATAAATGTAATTTAACATAAATTTTTATTTCTCTTTGTTATATTAGTAAGTTTTGAAGAATTTATGTGGTTTAATTCATGTTTCTTCTTGTAAACTTTGGTCCTAAATAGTATATCCTATTCGTATCCATGACATAACAATATTTTTAGCCTTATATATTGTTTTAAACTATTGGGTTCTCATTATCAAAGACAAATGTTTTTATAAAATCTTTTTGGAGTTGTGGCGAAACTTTTGTTTTGTGTTTGTGCTCCTAATGCATGTACCAGGATAGCAGTGGAGGTGTTAGGGTATACTAGAATGCATGCATATTATTTATTGGTTATACACATCTATAGATATGCAACTTGGGGCACTATCCTTATTGAAAACATGGCCATTGCTCTAAAATCGTGTCACCTAGAACTGAGCTCATATCAATTCACAAGCCTCTTCCCAACACCATTTATTTGATCAGTGAACTATTTACCATGTTAAAGAAACAGATTTTAGACAAAAATTTAATGCAATGATCAACATAATTATATTTATTATTGTTCTTTATGGGAAATAATTTTAACTAAATTATTGATTGCAAATTCAAACATAAATTGTCTCTTAGTATTGTAAATCTTTCTCATGGTCTTACCTCATGACTCGTATGAGAGAAATTCAACATATGTGCATCTAAGTCACCACTTAAAAAAGGTGAAACATCCCAAGTAAAAGTTACATCATGAGTGGGTTCTATGTGTATACACTAAAACATGCTCACCCTACTAATTATACAAATTCTCACTAATTTATCTTAATTATCTTATTTTCTAGTTACATTAACCCTTAGCTTGGTTCCCATACCCATTCCTATATCCCATATAATATTTATCTTAACCTAAGACCAATTAATCCCATCATTAAAATCCCTAATAAGACCTATTATCTACTAACCTACCCCCTAATCCCACTAGCCAACTACAAATTCAAGAAAATCCTAACTACCCACCCACCACCCTACACTAGCCTTTCCTAAAACCTTAAAAACCATATGAGGAGATTTCTAGAATTGGATAATTCTATAAATCTCTCCATTTTATCCCTTTCCCTCTATAATTTTTTATTCTAGAGGATTCAATGGAATTAAAATTTCATTTCAAATCCTCCACCATAGATCTTAATGGTCCAAATACAAATTTAGACCATAAACTTTCTTCCATAAACCTATAAAACTACACCACCTCCCATTGCTCAAGCTAATGAATAAATGAATGAACTAATACACAAGTGAATCACAAGAAAGCCATTAAGCATATCCATACTAACATCCAAGTACTCAATCCATTAACCAACATCCATAGTCTCCTTAGAAGCCATTGTCAAGCAACTACAAGAAATCCAACAATCAAATCTACAAGATCAATCACATAAGTTTCAAGTTTTGGAATGAAGCTATGATAAGGTAAAAGTGATGGTAAGAATGATCTAACTATTTTGATTTACCTTTTTTTATCTATTCCTATTGGTGTCATATATTTTTAGGTTGGTATTGTCATTTTGATAATATTTTAAGAATCCCCAAATTGGTGCACACTATGTAATCCATATCTATTGCAGTCAGATGGTATAAGAGATCAACTTCTAACCTTATTAGAGATCACACCTAGGTAGACTTCTATTTCCTCAAGTGGAATTATGGAACTTGTTCCATTAGCTTGATAGGCTAATATGTAAACTAATCTATTGAATCTGAGGGAATGGTTATGCCTAATATGTGCTAAAGATGAAATATTTATTTCATAGGACCTCAATATTTAGCTCTAATCTAACCTTAAACCAACTATGTCCCTACACACATCAGGAAAATTAGGGTCTTTAAAGATGATGCAATGTTTTCTCTTAGCCTTATTCAAGGGTATGATAATGATCTTCTCCCCTTGATGTGCCTCTAAATGATTAGTTATTATATTCATGGTAATCTAGACATCATATACCCACATCTTCTTAATTAATGCAAGGTAGTGATTTTCATTAGTTTTCATAACAATAAATTTGAATTTTTTATGCAGACTGAGATCAAATACTTTTGTATCCACATCTTCTAATATCCCAATGGGTTCAACCCAGTCATATTCTTCAAGACTCAATGTGATAGGTTTGTAGTGGAGGGTTGGTCATCCAATGGGCTCCCACGTAGATCTATAAATCATTTTTACCATGCTTCCAAAGTCAAAAATAACATTGGGGACTTCACAGCTTATGATTTTTATTTATAGTTAGGATTCAACATCCCATTTATTTTTGGTCTTGACATACCAAACCACTTTTTAGGTCTATTGTTATCCCCTTTTTGCATAATCCAACAAGTTATGCAATATATTTTTTATATTATGGAATATATTTTCATGATAGAGAGTAATCACAATCTTAGTAAAATATGTCAATATGATGACTACTCTATCTTGCCTTATGATGTAAAGAATCTAATCATACATATGTGCATCCACTATTACAACATTTCCCTTAGAAGCATTCTAATTTTATATGGCCTGGAGTAACTTACTTATTAATAAATTATAAATTTATATCTAATAAGATATGAGATTTTGTATTTTTAAACCTTATTTATCATATTGTATCGACACATCTCTAGAGGTGGTAGTCCTTAATCTTTCTATTGGTTCTTGTTAAAATCATAATAATGTCTTTAATAATGGATCAGGGACTTCAAGGTTATATAGTTGAAGGAACCACTGGAGTTTTATTACATCTTAGAGATTTCAAGTTGGTCAATTCCTCCTATAGATCATTCTAGTTTTAAGAAGAATGATGAGGGTAAAAAAAACTTGTCTTAAGTTGTTTTCACCAGTCCACATCTTTTTCCTTCATGTTCATTGCTATTAAAATATAACATTGTATTGAGTTTTAAGGGTAATATCATTGCAAACACCACACAAGAGGCCAAGTATCTATAAAAATAAGTTTCTATGCTAGATCCACTTTACAACAACTAAAGAAAAAACCACAAGACATAAAAATGTTTATTTCCTTTATTTTCTCTTATTCCTAACTAAGAATAGTCTAAATGTAGTACAACAATCTCTTAATAATTTGGTAATACTAATAATAATCCTTTTTTAAAGTACAAAAACATCCTTAATATATTTAGTATAAGTGGGAGAGATTACTTGCATAATTTAAAGAAGAAAGGAAGAGGGATATTCATCCAATAGTATTAATCATCATAAGGATATTTATTTCTTGCATCATGCTAACTTATATATTAGTTTACACAATATCCTTAAATAATGGGTTAGAGGTTTCTCTCCATCATTACTCTTTAGTTGTTTGTGGATAACATAAATATGTATGAATATATGTTCAATATCTTGTTTATGGATAACTGCAACATGTACTAATATGTATTTAATATCTTGAAAGAATATTGTAAAGCCATCAAGATAATATTCGCTAGTGGATATCATCTAAACTGGTTCATGTTAAATATAAGTTCAATTCTAATTTTCTTGTATAAAATCTACCATTTAAATCAAATGCATATAGTCAAAAATAAATTAATTCAACCAAAGGGAGGTGTAATAGATAGTTTAAGATAGAATATTAACCAACTATATGATCTCTTAGTACCTATACTCACAAGTAACATTCTTGAACACATACACCTAATTAGATTTACACCATCATCTACTTTAACTCAGTGTACTCATTAAAATTATAACTAAATGCGTGTCATACACATTAGGCAATGGACTGATGAAACCCAAGTGAGTATTAAACTTTTATATGAAATAAAAGCAATATAGATTTATTAATGTAAATGTCTAAAAAGGGGTGTGGCAGTAAATAAAACTAATTTACAAAGACCAATTGACTTTTACATGTATATCCACACCTAATAAACAACTAATTAGGTTGGAATAAAAAATAATGTATGCCATAGAGAGTCAAATTAAAGGGACAATTCCATATTTAAAATGTCACCCAACTGTGTACAATTATAAGGTAAAATATAAAATATATAACTATTCATTCTACATTTAGGAAGAATATCTTGGTTATAGCACCTAGCATTCAATTCAATTAATTATAGAATTTGTAGGATCTTAAGGAACACAGATATCTCAATATTGGGTGTTAATGCATATTTTCTAGCTGAATAGAACCCATGCAGTGTCCCAGGTGTAATAATAGTCATAATTGATGCACAACCACCTCATAAATGGGATGTTGTTATTCAACCATCATGCATCCCTTAATTTAATAAAATATCATGAGATAAAAGGAGACATTTAAATTTATTAACACATAAATATCACACTTGACCTTCTCTAATCATAATTAATTTGCTAATCTAGTTATTTCTAAGATTTATTTTAGAACCATAAAAATAACCTACTATAGACCAATTTACCCATTCTATATAAAATCCATCTCAACAGAAAATAGGGCAATGGCATAGCAAGAGTGGAAGAGTATTTATTTATCACCAAATTTCACTTTGCCTCCCCAATATAAATTTGAAACATTTAAATGTAATACTCTTTTTCTAATAACATCTTAATAAAAGGAAGGGGGTATCCAATAGTGAACTCTTAACCATTGAGAAAATTAAAACATGCTAAACTATCAACAATGAACAAGGAAGATTAGAGGGAGAGAAATGAAAACACTTACCTTAAGAATAAGGACAATCCACCTTCATTATTCCTCCAAAACACACCCCCATTTATGTCCATGCTATATCTCATGTCCTTTAGTCTTGTTGCGTGCATGTGTTGAGCACCTTGATTTAATCTAATTTCTTAGACCAGCCATTTTTAATGTAGGGAAGAGGAAAAATTTATTGTTGTACCACTACGATGTTGACACTCATCTTGCCTTCCAAAGCAAAGCACCCACCTAGCTTATTAATTTATAGGTATGCATCAATCATAAAGGTTGGTCAATAGATGTTTGGCTCCCCAAAGCATGGTTCCATCATTCTTTTATCTTCTCCCAGGCTTCCTCTTTTCTATTTCCACATATATAAATTTAGGAAAATACTATTTATTTTCACTGCATTAGGGTTCCCTTTTGTTTAAGATTTCAATATTTTTTTTATTAAGGAAAATAAGAATAGAATTTCCATGGAATCCTATGTCTTGTAAAAGAGGTTTTTTGGGCTAAGTTCCCCACACATTTGTTAGGTTGATTGTTTGATATGCCCTTTAATTTATTTTTTTTTAAGCCTCTTTAATTCCCTATCTATTGGACTTCTCCCAAAAATATTCCCTTGGATTTCTCAAAAATTCATTTATTTAAGATCTAATCAAAAATTATCAACCACCTAATGCATTGGAGTTTTCTTCTTCATTTAATATTTCAATAAAGTTACTTTCCAAGATGAATAACTCATTATATCCCTTCTTATGTGAAAGCCTCCCTTTTACACAAGTTATAATAATTTTCCAAGGAATTAAATTATTAAAAATAGAAGGGGTGAATTAACAAAAGTACTCCCCCACCCACACTTATTTATTTAATTTTTTAATAATAATAATAATAATAATAATAATAATAATAATAATAATAATAATAATAATAATAATAATAAGGTATTATATGGAATCATTATAGTTGAGGTGTAATGAAATTGATTTTTTAATGATGCCATACTCGAATGGTCATTTTAAATATGTGGCCTCTATGTTGAGGAAAATATGGATTAAATAATAGTGGTGGTGTATGAATTAATAAAATATGACAAGTGGATAAATATTTTTCCATGATTTAATATCAATCACACTAACCCTTTTCTATGCCATAGTTAGAAATATATGTCAATATTATAATAACTTTATTGTTCAACCATGCCAAGACAATACTCCTTTATGCAATTCCATGATGAACTATAAGAATTACTTGTCCAAAACATAGATAGAGCATTCCTTAACCAAGACATAGATAGTTCTATCAAGGTTAGCATAGCCACCGATATCATATTTCCAATGTCCTAACATAAAAATTTAGTGGATATTAAATTAGAGAGTGATACTTATTTTATAGGCTAGCCCCTCCAGATTGAGCCTTTATTGCTCACCGATGAGGAGAGTAGCAGAAGATAATATAGAATCTAACATGTGTGTTAATAAAAAACAAATAGATTTATGAATAATAAGTCCTTTCAATCATTCTATTTAAGAGCACTCACCATAAGTGTTTATCACACACCTTTTCATTTATCGATCCTCAACCGATCAAGAAGATATAGGAGATAATAAACCTCTTATGGCAAGATGTCAATCAACCATTGTCATTAATATTCCAATCATCATCATCTCTTAATGCATGGTAAAATACTATGCAACCAATAGTGATTAATAGAATGGCCATAATTACAATGTTAATATGCACCCACCTTTTTCTTTATCATAAAGGGATAGCTTAAGAGGATTTGTGTATGATCATAAGATGCAAAATGAATCATTATAAGAGGTTAAAAATAACCTCAGATCATAATCACAAATGATTCAAGGAAAATAAGTCCAGGATAAAGACAATATCCCTCAAAAGACTTGTGTCACAGGGTGGGGCATGACAATTTCTACATACCAATTTTTCTACATCATATTTTATTCATTAACTTTTGTGCACATGATGAACATAAGACAAACTAGTAACTTTTTGAGGCCACAAATTTTGCATACAAACTCAAAATGAAATTTTTAGGAGGATCAAAAAATGTAATCATATTATGGTTTCTAGGTGTTCGCTTTTCTTCAGCTAATAAACATAGCCACTTCCCAAAGTCTATTGATTGTTGGGAAACACAACCAACTCATTTAGAACCATGTTTTTTCTTGAAAATAAACTTTTATAATATTATTAATTCCATTTAAGTGTTTTAATGTTGATTATTCCCAAGGATAAAATTATACCATGATAAAATGACAAGCACTTTAACTAGTCTACACAAAAAATAACCCTTTATATTTTTTGTTGATGCAAGATTTAGTGTGGACCTAAATGCTCTTACATAAGGGTTATGACTTCAAATTAGTCATCACATGTCTCATCTTTTGAAAATTATGACCTACAACAAATTCATACAACTTGGTGCCTATAGATGTTAAGAAACCAAATTGTGTGCATGACGACATTAATACATAATCCAATTTAACAAATTTTCCATTAAGGAAGTGGAACAAGTTTCCAAATATATTAAATGTGAGAAAGTGTTGGTCATAATACAATAAATCAGTATTAATAATAATATCTATTTTTCACTTTGGCCCTTTTTAAATTCCATTCATTACATAACCATACATCAGTAGGTGTTCAAAAAGGACAGTATTTAAAAGAGCATCTAGTAGAAATGATAAATAATTTAAAAATGACAAGTATCTAGTTGAGTCAAAACCATGACCTTGTCATGTATTTTAAACTCTCTTTAAAATCAATGTTGAAGATGAAATAATAATAGGGAACTGAAGAAAACACCAGTGCCAATAGAGAGGAATAGGATCAAGCAGAATTGGCCATTAAAAAATAAAAGTTTGAGCTAAGTTATAGAAAAAAGTGTAGAGGAGGTACACTCAGGATGAATATTTTTACGTGTTGGAATACATACCCCTAGAGATACCATGATTTTTATGCTCCACTAAGTGTCATTTACACTTAATTGCTACATGGATGAGCCTCACTTCAAAGTGTCAATGAAAGAAATCTAAAGTGCTAAAAAACTAGAGGAGGGGCATGACTACAAACTTGTCAAACCTAAGGATATGAACCCAATTACGTTGTAACTTACCTCCTTAATATGGCCTCTGAGGTAATGTGCAAGAACATTATTAACAATGTTAGTGCCATAAAATGGAAGAATATAACACTAACGGGAGAGAAAGAGATGAATTCCATGAACATCAAGCTCCATAAGTTGTTCAAGCATGTGGAAGAAATAGAGCCATCCCTTTAGGATGGTATTGACACTTTTAATTTTTCAAAAGTAGATAAGGTGTGCACGCTAGTAGAGAAGATGCTCCCATAAATGAAGCTAGTGCAGGGTTGAGTACACATAGATCATGATAGAGCTCAACACTTTGAGCACCCAACTTAAAACCTAGGAGCAAGACCTAGAAGAACTCTTCCATGCCTTCCAGACAAAGGCAAGAGAACACAGTGCCATCCTAAATGGTAAGGTTAGAAAGGCAAAGGAAAGAATAGAGGCCTTTAGAAAAGAATTGGACATCAATTATGTGCTTGAGATCAAGGTTACCTCTATGGAGATCGATGGTTCCATTGAAGAAATTAAGCTTGTAATTTAGGGATACAAGTACTTCAAGGTGGAACTATAGCAGAGTGAACCCAAGTTTTACATAGCTAAGGTGATATACGTCTAGTCTAAGGGAGGACTAGAATTTTTATATGGAGTTATGTTGGGCCCCTTTTTGAGCTAAGTAGTGGACCTACACCAACTCAGCAAACACCTAGGCATGAGACATTCATGGTGGATAATTGTCATATTTTATTCTAGTGGTTCCAGCTAGCAAGCATCTAATAACTCATTTTTTAATCAGTTAGCATTGAGAAGCAGGTGCATGGGATAATGACTATTTATTAAAGATAAGTGACTCCTTTTGAAATAATTGGCATTGGGAATTAGGTGCATGGTAAAATTATTTCTCATCAAATCCAAGTGTAGTGGAGGTGGTGGGATGTGTAACTCCCATTCTAGCTCAACGATTGGCATGCTTCATTCCCCATGATTCTAGATGGTTTCCATTAGAGCTAGAAATAATTTGGGATATTTTTGACATTCCCCTTTATAACTCCCAAGCTTCTTTATGAGCCTCTAGACCTTTAGCAATTTACATCAAGCTTATGCTCAGTTTTATGGACTTATATATGTATGGTTATTTATCTCTATTAATAATAAAATGCTTAATGCAAATGTTTAATGAATTGAATGATTTAAACATATAGAATGCATATTGAGATCTCATAATACTCTAACCTAAATCAATCATGGTGTGCATGTAGCTAATTATTAACCCCATTCCTAATACAAAAAAACATCTAAGTGTGAGTAAGATCCTATGCCTCAAGATAATACCCACACCTAAGCGCAAGTCTATGCCTAAGTTCCTCACCCAAAAACCCCATTTGCCTATAAGCACTAGAATTCCTTTGAGCCTATGAAACCTAAGGCTTGTGCCTATTAATTCATAACCATCATTGAATCAAACAAGAGCTTTAAGAATAAAGTTACTCCATGGCACAACTAGGCCAACAAAGACCCTGGGACCTTCTTACTTATGCTTCAAGTGAGAACACAAGGATTACACCTTATGTATATTGATTCCCTCATAGTTGAGTGATATAGGATTATTTAAGGCCTATTAATCATTGGAATGAGCCCAAATCTGACTTGAATAACTCTAGAAGTGCATGACTAGGCCCATGACCGAAATGCCTGCTTTTCTATAATAGTGTCATTGGCTGATCATCTCCATAAATAAGTAAGACAGTTATAAGATCTCTATAGGTAGAGGATATATATAGTTAGCTACCCTCTTATATAATTATTACCATATTCTATTATATCTACACTCTCACTTTACTCCAAATATTAGAGGATTTCCAAACTAGTAAGAGAATGAAAACACATACAACTCAGAAAAATAAATATCATGAAGAAAAAATCTTAATTATTATCTTATGTAGCCTCTATTAATATTTTTTTCCACTCAAACAATTAAAACATCGATAGTTTCCACTTCCATTGAATAACTCTCCTTAGCATTCGCTGATTTAGCTCAGATCACACCACACATGTGAATAGGAATGATCTTATGTTTTTATTCAAACAACTATAAATCAAAATTTCCACTAAATTATAAATTGGCCTCATCATTAGTGGCTAATGAGAGGCTATGAGACCTCTAACCTTCATTTCTTCCATTTTCTAGTTGCAGAAGCTGCTTACTTAACTGAAGAAATAGTGAAGCTTAGATGCATGAATTTGTTGAGGATAAATTCCTCCATAGTTTGGATGTCATGTACAAGTGAAAATGCATCCATGAGGTAATTTATTTTTAATTTTACAATTTTCACAATGGCTTATTGACATGTACTTGACTTTCAACAATAGACTATACATAATTAATGATTGAGACTTTTGAATAATTTTTGTAGATATAAAATAAGTTATATTAGACTTCAATAATAAACGATTTTATAATTTTGGCTAATCATCTGACATAAAGAGATTTTGTAATCTTTTAATGACATATATTGACTACTGACCCAACTAATTTCAAAGACTCAACATTTTACTCATGACTTTATAAATTATAAACATCACTTAATATATTAAAAAGAATCCAAATGAAGATTGGATTTGACCAAATAGAATAAATAAACTTATAACTTCAAGCTATTCGATCATTTTAAAGTTATATGTTTTGATTTTATTTTTGTTGACATGGAATAAACTGTATAATAATCAATATATCAGCTTGTTGAAAAGCATGACAAATACCAAACTTGCACCATTTAATAAATAAAATAAAATTTATAGACTAAAGTACCTAAAATTTCATAATAAAAAGTATAGATAAGTTGAAATGTCAACGTGTTTGAAATCACTTTGGAGTTTGGAGCTTGGCATGATAGGAGAGCTCATAGAGAAAGATTGAATATTTGTCACATGTTCTAACTCACCAATGTAACATGTTGGAATGAATGAATTATCCCGAGTTAAATTCTTGGGTATATGGTGACATGGCACGATCATAATATTTCAATTTGGTCACTTCATATTCTCTTCTCATGGTGATTGGAGTTGGGAGATGATAAAAGTTCTCTTCATAATATTGTAATATGTATCTGGATTTAAATAAAAAGTCTCTTCTTAACAAATCTCCCATCAAAATTAAGAAAATAAAAAATATTTTGCATGGTGGACACAATGAATACTACTGAAAATTGAGTATTGAATAGAGCCATAGGATATGATCTGGTAGGTGTCTAATGTATGGAGAGATCTATTATGCTTTTCTAGGTCAAATAAAGATAATGGTGACACAAAGACCATACACTGCATGAAGACTATAGTTGAAATACCATGATAATCAATGTGAGTTCTAATGTTTATTTTATAGTTCAATATAATTTTTCCAAGCTAGAAGAGTTTTCCAAATTCTAAAAACTACAATTTAAGAAGCCCAAAAGCATCAGTTAGCTAATTAGCATCTCTTAACTGTTCATCTACTATCAAATAAGACTATGTTAATGTGCATGTAGACACCCATATAACTATATATAACACATTGTATCTAATAATAATATGATAGGCACTCAAAATAACAATGATGTAATCTCATCATGAATGCATAGTTTCAACCTACTATGATATCATATATTGGTATAAATCAAAGTTTAAATAATAGAAAATATTGAATACTAAACAAAATATATTTCTATTCCATACAATAATGCATATGGGAATACATATTATATAGGATGAGCCTTTTCTATAATTGGGGGGATCAAATCTCCACCAATATCTCACCTAAATCTCCCTATTATAACTCAAACACTATATACGAGTATATTAATATGAATAATATATTTGAGTAACTAACAACCTATATAAAATTAACCCCATAATATATCAAAAACCTATTAACATATTATTATTTATTAAATAATAATTTTCTTATAAATTAATAATGTGAACACCACACCTCAACACCTATAAATTCCAACTAATTACATTTTGCATGCGTCTACATATATACATTTGGTAAAGTACATAATTGCTTTTGTTGTATTATATTTTCATAGAATGTTTTCAAAAGCATGCATCTTAAACTACCTATAGTATTAAAATTACACCTAGATCCATGACTTATTTATCTTTATATCCATATAAATATCATTATTCTTCTCTATTGGTTACTTTTAAATAGTTTCATTTCTACATAGTATATTATTTTCATGTTTAAAAAAATACACTATACATACCATTTATGACAATTTATCATTTTATTTTTCTATGATGATCTTAGTTTGTATGTTTCTACTAATTCATATTGAATTTTTGAGGTTATTTCAATCTTGAACTAACATATATATTAATCAGTTAAATTTAAATTCATGCATTATTTCTTATTAAAATTATACTCTATTTTTTCTTTCATATTGCATATTTTTCTCCATATGGATAAAGGGGGATTTTGAAAAGGACCCAATACTTTTACAATGGAGAAAAAAATATGGAAATGAAATCCCAAATGTTACACCTCGTCCAACAGAAAATAAAGGCTACCATAACCAAGTTGTAGACATGGAAAAATCAATGGTGAACCAAAAAAAAACCAAAATAGAAATTGTGATCCTCCAAAATAATCTCCTCTACGAGAGTGGAGGGTCATGTTAACTAGATCTATGTCCTTCTTTACAAGACCCTTCTTATTTTTCCTTAAAACAATCCATTATGCACCCTCCCCTAAATCTAGATGGATGGGAGTGGATACCTTAATTAAACTAATAGGTTGAGAGCTCACCATTGGGACATGAGCTACTAGAACGTCAATTTTAGTTACAAATAAATCCTATTGATCATTTCTTTTGAGTAATTTATTTCATTAATATTCACCAACTTAGAGTTATTTTTAATTGTCTTTGACTATTTACTCTTCTTTAGGTGTTTTATAATATGATGCAAAATATTATTTTTCACTATTTTCCTTATTTAGTCTTTGCATAGTTAATATTCCTTGTAAGCATCCATCCACCAATTTTTACTTGATTTATTTTGATGGAGTGAAATGTTGAAACCAAATACCCTATTTTTAGACATCTAGAATATAAAAAATGTAAATGTTCATAGTTGAGTGATTGTGCCCAATCATAATCCCTTATATTTCAATTTTACATACATGTATTTTATAAATAACATAATTGTTTTCTCTATATTATATTTTTGTAAAATGTTTTAAAAAGTATGCTCTCATTATTAATTATACATTCACCTTTACACTCATAATGTTGTTCACATTTCATCACTAAGTTACCATATTATCATGTATATAATTAACATGATTCTTATCTATTATATACATACATTGTGCAAATTTTATTTTTATGTTCATTTTTTATTTGCTATGTTATTCATCACTTTTAATTAATTACTTCGTTATACAATGTGTTTTTTTAATTTGAATAATATGACTCTAAAGAGTATTTTTTTGAAAAAATTAGCAAACAAAATAATACTTAAAACCAATGAGGTCCCAAAAGGGACTTAAAACCTACAAATCTCATTAAGAAAAAATAATACATTGGTGCTTACAGTAAAAGATTTTAGCCAGACCCCAAAACCTGAACAAACTAGTGATTGACTAGTATCAAGTATAAGCAACACAAAAGGAGGCTTAGGTCTCCAAAACAAGGAAACATATGGAGGTTTCAAAGAACCCCACTTTCATCCAAATATTATATCAAGGAGTTTCAACCTAGGGGTGAGGGTCAAATCCTGAAGTGGACACATAAACAAGTTATAACATATGGGTTTTAATCTAGGTCCTATCAACCATGAAAGACTTATTTTAGACTAGTGTAAAAATTAGAATTACCTAACAAAGATGGAGTCTTAAGTCTCTACAATCTAATTTTGACAAGATTAGGATACAAGCAAGGATTCTAGGGGGAATCCATAAAACATTCCAAAATGCTAAAATTATTTCTCATTGAATCCAAAAAGTAGTCTAAAGAAGGATTATGTAGGGAATCCATAAGGCCAATAGAAGAAACACATCTAAGAATATAAAAAATAGACCAATAAAGGATTGCAGTAGAAATAAGAAGATCCTTATAAACCAAAAGAGTATTAAAGAATAGGATCCCACCATGAATCCATGAAACAAATAACAATAAGGATATTCTCTCTAGAGTAGGGGAATATTACATAAGTTTTGAGGCCTCTTAGCCCTAAGGAATAGTTTAAGGAAGATAAAATATTCAACTTGCGAAGCTTTAAAATATATAGAACAACTTTGAAGCCATGGTGTTGTCTAGAGAAGGATTTCAAAGGGAATCCAAAATACATTCCCATATTATAAAAATACTTACTTCTCGTAAAGGTGGAAAATCTCTCTACCTCCATATTTATTTCTTCTTAATTTATTAACCATCCATGTTTGTTACCAAAGAGGAAAAAAAATAAAATGAAAATCCTTGAACATCCTTGAAAATGGTCCTATTCAAGGAGATCCCAAACAAAGAATAAATTTAGGATCAAACTCTTCACCATCTTGTTCAAAAGGAAAAGATAAGTTAGTCGTTTCCAGCCATAAAAAATTAGAACTCCTTACTTTAATCAAGCAAATAAGGGTTTAAGATCAAACCTCAAAAATTTAAGGGCATTATTATTTTTGGCATAACAATAAAACCAGAAGATTTAATAAAACAAGATTCTTAGGGGAATCTGTTAGCAGATCTATGAAAAATGGCCAACATAGAAGAGATATTTGGTCTAACCAAGACCCTACCAAGAATGATCAGGAAAATAGGGCCAACCAATGAACTAACTTGGAGCATGTTTCTCCCTCTATCAAAAAAATATAAAACACCACCTTTAAAACTTTTGGATGAAGATCAAAATAATGTGTGACACCAAATGGATTCTTCTGAATATAGAATATGCCTTATTGAAAAACCCCTCTAGCTTCAATATTTATCAAAACAAAGAGATAACTATTGGGAATGTAGACCATCATGCCCAAGCTCTATTTGCTTAATTGTAAGGAGTACAAATAAATAAAGGCCTTTAAAATTCAATTGAGTCAATCATTGGTTAAGATTTTATCCCAAATAGATATCTTTCATTCACATGAATAGATCTAGAAACATAAACATCACTTCACAAAATTAAGGCTCTGAAAGCCAATCCTAAGAAGACTAAGCCATTCCTTCCCAATGGTGACATGAACCTTTAACAATCAAAGAAACACCATTAAGCCTTCCATCAATGCTAAAGAGACCAAAATTCAACAAAGAGATATCATGAGCCTTCTGATATGAAAAAATTCTCCATCGAGGAAGGATGCAACACAAGGAAGGAAATAGATAAAGCCCAATTGGCCAACAAATAATATAATTTTGAGTAGCAAAAGTACTAGCTTCAAAACTAGAGCTAGACCTTTTGGAGATAAAATGGAACCTAAATTGATCCATGTAGAGAAACCTCTCCTACTAAAGGTGAAAAAAACATTTTGATTAAAAATATTCCCATAAATCAAACAAAAATCCAAACCATCGTTCTTGGACCACCCCCATTCAATGAAGATATTACAATCAATAGCATCTTATCCGAACCCAGCCACCTCTAGGTCAGCATGGTTGCCTTCCCCTTCCTGAATCTCATCCCACCCAAACCTCATTTGATTTTTTCCTTCTCTCCTCTTTCCACTCATCATTTTAATTAATTATGTAAAACTAACATTTGTTAATTACATTAGCCCAAAAAGTTTATTTTTAAGAATAATTAGGAAAACCCAAGGTTAAAACTAAATGAAAACAAATGTTCAATGTTTGATTTTCTAAAATTTGAATTTCTATAACTTTAGACTTCTAATTCAATGGATTTTCATCATGTACATACAACAATGGTGGGTCATTATTTTAATTTCAAAATGGTGTGTGTGTGTGTGTGTGTGTGTGTGTGTGTGTGTGTGTGTGTGTGTGTGTGTGTGTGTTAGGTATAAAATATTGTTTTAAGGAAATATAAATATGTCATTATTTCCTTTTGAACATTAAATTAAGTCATATACATTCAATTATGTGACATTATAAATGCCCCTTGTTTGTAGACTCCTTGGACATATTCTTTTTATTTCCATGTGTGTTCTTGATTACTTATTGACCATGTACTATTACTATATATATGTTTTCATGATAAATATCATGCATCTTAGGCCTTATTTTTCTTACATTATGGTGCTTAAATGATGCATTTACCTAGACATGTTATCCTATATGCTACATCATTTAGTTACATTTAAAAGGTTATATTTTCTTTTCGACATGAGATAACTCCCATTTCTATTCTTTCCTCACATTAAAGGGGGGCATATCAGTGAAGGAATGTCATAGATGCATTGATTACACACATTCATTGCATTTGGACTCACTAGGCACATGTTTTGGAAACATTTTCTCCACACTTACTTTGTATATGACATATACCTAAATTATAGTAGGGGCATGTTTTGGAAACTGTTCTCCACATTGGAACTTATATCAATTTTTAGATTTATCCATATAAAACTTGGTAATGTTATGGTAGCATTCCACACACACTTGTCTAAATATCCAAATTGGCTAAATCACATAATTATATGATTTAGATACACATTTGAGGTAAAATGTATACATTGGTATCATTATTATACATAGTTTTATCATGAGACATATCTAAAGTTCATATGTTTTGCAATGTGTACTTAATATTACAAATATAAAATCAGTTTTATATTTCCAAACTCTTTTATAGACTGTCATCACCCACCATGATGGAATTTTATGGGCTATATTGAATTAATATACTATAGTAGTTGGTTTGATTTTGGTATGGTTTAGGTGATTAAATCACTCAAATGTTCCATCTTTATAGGTTTAATTTGATTACATCAACCAACCTCACTAGATATATAGTTTGGGTTGAATTTGTTCACAAATTCTAACTAGGTTTTAAGTATGACTGGGTTGCACAATTGAACTAATCTCAACTACTAGGTGGAAACTCACCTCTCTCCAAGGTTGCAAGCATGTGTCCTATAATATATATTATATGCACTTTATAGATCTATATATTTATCCTAATCTCATATCTATGTCATAATGATATATCTTTTTAAATTAAATCACCAATAAGTAAGGTGGTTGCATCCATACATAAATGCACTCCAAAACCATGCTCTTTAAATTTCAATCAATTTAAAATAATTTAAGTTTCAGATTATATGCATTGATTATACAATATAACATGCTCTTGGTTATAATTCAGTTACTAACAAATCACTCCATTTGGGCTCATGTAAATGCATCATGTGGTATGCACACTTAGGTACACATTATTTTGATTTAAACGAGTAATTTCCTTATTATATTAAAGAAGACAAGGTATAATGTATAAAATATTTATGAATTATATAGCACCTTAGTCTTGTAAACTTTAAAAACTCAACCCTTGGTTATTTCTCTCAGTTCTAATCCTTTCTTGCATCTAAATTTCTCACATCTATTTTCTCTTGTGTTGGTTGAACTATCTCTTAGCTTGACTTCCCTAATGTTAATGACCTAGGCTTTATACCTTACTTAGAATGTTTAAGACCTATTTATTATCCATATCTACAAGTTTTGGATGTACACTTATTCTATGACTATCTAGATACATACATCAATCATAGAGCCCTACATCAACATAGGTATCCCACACTGATGTAAGTGTCTAGTGCCCTAAAGTCATATAATTTTTAAATGAAACATATCTTAGTGGTTGACCTATTCAATTATTTTGGATATATTCTTTTGATAAGATTGATATATATTCAATAGCAATCCACATTATAAACTCACTTACCATTTTTACCAATTAGAATTCATTTAAGTAAAATTTTCAAATTTTATCCTATTCTTATATTGGTCATATGATCAACACACCTACATGTCTAAAGTACTAAACTAGTAACCCAAAATCCCTATTCTAAGTTACAATTTAGGTCATTATTGTACTTGATTTCAACATATTGCACCATTATGCACACACAAACCAACACATTAGGGGAGAATTATATTATTTTTAGGCCCTCTCTAGAGTAGTGGTTATGTATACATCACCCATTAATAGAGGGATGTTTGGGGTTAGATTGAAACCATGATCCCATCAACCTATTTTTATCATGGTCACTATGAAGATGAATAATTCAAGTTTGATCATTTGATGATGAACTATCTGTGTCCATGACCTAGATCTGAATGTCCCAAAATGAAGATGAAAATCAATGTAGTA